>MU913059.1:0-32786 GCA_036418165.1 Cooperia oncophora
CTGTACTATGGTTTTAGAGGGGTGTCTCTATCAAAAGGACATTTCGAATGTGTCACGAATGAAACTTCATATGCGTGTTATCAAAAGTGCAAACCAAGAAAAAAAGTAGGGTAATTAATTTTTAACGAACACCGCTAGTTTGCCTTCATATTTCGCCACTGCTCTCGAAACGTTTCTGTCTCATAACTGCTTAGAAAGCTGATTTATACAATATCATTTCTCGCCAAAATATTGTTCTAAACCACTCAATTATAGCCTCTCCCAACTTATACACCTAGCTGGAGCAGATTACTGAAGTCACAGCCAAAGCATTACAATAGTACGCGCGACGATCTTTAAGACTTAGTGAGTGCCTTAAATTGTGGGTGGGGTCATCCGGGGTTCGGTCATCGTGGCGGTAAAGAAAGTATACAGGGGGGAGGCAAAAAAGCGACACTTCGACCGAGTCACATATCAGCAAAGTTTTCGCAGCCCAGACAGAAGACGTGGATACGAGTACCAGGGCGGAAGATACCCAAGATGTTCCTCGATAAGCAGGAGCTGGCTCTCGCCCATCACCTTCATGTACACCAAAATATGAAGTCATCTCCAGTCGCAGCCTGACTGGAGAACCTTTGGAATTCATGTCACCTCCAAACAGCTGCGAAACTTCTAGTATGGAGTCACCCATGGATAGCTACCTGGAGACCAGCACTCTTGATCTGGAAGACCTCCAACATCGAGCAGCTCCGACAACGTCGCTACGGTCCAGGATATCATCTTCACCGCAGTCGCCAAGGCGCGGGTTGATGGTATGGACCGGAAGTTCCTGGAATGGGAAGACCGATATTTTCTTCGTGGACCCCGGACTGAAAGTGAGCGCTGACGGTTACATCGACCAACTCGAGGAGAATATCCTGCCTTCATGTCGTCGCCTGTACCATCTTGGAAACTTCGTACTGCTACAGGATTGGGTGCCACCACATGGAATCGAAGGGCGTTGGAAAAACTCTCGCCTACTTGGAATCGGAAGGGCGTTGAGTACCTGAAGAAGACGGAATATCCAAGTGTGTCACCTGACCTAAACCCCTCGATTACCGGGTTCCAGCGGAGCTCAACAGGGTGGTCTACAGTGGCGGAGAACGATCTCGCTGAACTCAGGCACCGAATCACGGTCGCGTGGCAGAATCTCGATGGCGCTCGTCCAGAAGGCTGTGGCGGAGTATCGTGATAGTGTACAATGTGTTGTTGAATATGGTGGTGGAAATGTCCAATCAGAATTTGATAGGTGTGAAATGAGTCCTGTCAATGTTGTGGATTTTTTTCTTTTTTTTTCTAACTCACCCATGAAAAAAAATGAAAACTAATCAATAATATAATCGCCATTGTTAGCCACTACAGTGCTCCACCTAATGGGCAACTCAGCTATCCCCTTCTCCCAGAACTGAGGAGGCTGCGAGTCGAAGAAGTAGGCAACTTCTCGATTGATGCCATCAAATTCGCTGAAGGTTTTCTTACCTAGGAAAGCCTTGAGGGAGCGGAACAAGTAGTAGTCGGAGGGGGCTAGGTCTGGAGAATATGGTGGATGGGGAACGGTCTCCCAGCCTAGCTCCTCAATTTGGCGGTGGGTCTCTTTAGCCACATGTGGTCTGGCGTTATCATGGAGGAGGTGCACCGAAGCTCGTCTCGGCCGCATTTTCTCGAACAGCTTGCGCGAGTTTCTGGAGTTGGGCCGCGTAAACGGTAGCGGTAACTCGATATGCCCTTGCGGAAGCAGGCTCGTGTGCAGCATGCCCTTCGAATCCCAGAAGCAGCAGAGGAGGACCTTCTTGGAGTGCAGGTTCGATCTGGGTTGCGTAGGCGGGTCTTCTCCTCGAGGGAGCCACATGGCACGACGTAGGTTGGAATCATAGAGGACCCAGCTAGGTTGAAATCATAGAGGACCCAGCTTCATCTTCTCCAGTCACAATATCTTCCAGAAACTCCTTCCGGTTACGGTGTAGAAGGAGGGATCGACAGATGCTCACCCTGGCATACCGCGTGCCATCTGTTAGAGCATGAGGTATCCATCGCGTGAGGACTTTTCTGTAGCCCAAGGGCCTGAAGGCGGCTTAGAGCTGTTGTATGGCTACACCCTAGCCTTGTCGCAATACTGCGCGTGGTAGCCTCTGGATCCTCTCTGACAGGTTCGAGAACGGCGGAATCTTCTACGCCGCGAGGGCGTCCCCAGACGAGTTTGCCTCGAAAGATCGTCTCCTCCCTTTCGCGAAGCGAGCGAACCAACGGTGGACAGTCCTGACGGTGGTGGTGTCCTCCCCAATGCACAGTTGATGTTACGGGCCGCTGCCGTCGCTCCAGTGCCGCGGCGCCACTCATAGAAGATGATCACTCGAAGCTGCTCCAGGTCGTTGAAACTGACATCATAAATAAACAGCAGAAGAGCAGGAGCCTTGAATATGCCCTCTTGATGGAAAAGCTTCGAGAAATGTTCTACAACACTACAACTGGTACGTCATGGTTCGAGGCTTCGAAGATGCAAAAACCTGTAGGGGAATCTAAAAAACCACCTTGACAGGACTCTTTTTCCAACCTAATTAGATATCCCGTCCATGTCAGCAGGCTTCAGTCACTGTGAAGCGAGGCATTTGCTGCACAAGTGACTCCCTTTTTATAGTGTCTACTGCTCAAATGGCAACGTATTTGGCGTGAATTAATTCAGTGTTGGAGCCCTTCGCGTAGGTTCCCATTCTGAATCGTAGTGGCACTTATTGAATGGCGGATTTGGCATATGTGCGATGACTTTCCAAAGGCTGAGAATTGATGAAACGTCAAATCTTTCGCCATATTCCTCTAGGCCATCCGAACCTTTTACTGAAAAAGTGAGAAGCAAAAGGCTTTAATTTAGCATGGTCCGCATTTGATCCGAGATCTGACCTGCGGTAGCGACACCTCCGATCACTGAACTATTCCCTCCTAGGCCTGTCAAGGAGCTACATTTGGATTGTCGCATCTAAGTAACACTCATGGACCAAATGGAAAAGTTGTCCCCGGGACAGGTGAATCCTCCTACCCATGAATGAGCCGCTCGTGCTACCACCATCAGAGACGTCCACAATTCAGAGGCAGGACCCACAGGCAGGACGAAATAAGTTATCCTGCCCGGCAAACTTGCGCTAACTCCGGCCAGGTTGTTTTATTTTCCTTAGTGGACTAGGCTGAGGTGGTGTAATAGTGAAGAGGGCTCACATTTGGGACCGACTCCCAGAGTAAAGCTCTTCCGGGGAAACTGGACCATCCCACTCTCTAGGGGAACGGGTTTGTACCAGATTCGTCTGAAATAAAAGAAACAATGACTCATGCATTGGCTGCCCTGCCCCTCTCACTTGCAAATCCAAAAACCCATCCCGATTTTGAGTTGAGGTAGAAAGCATTCCAAAAGGGATTGATCAATGAACGCCCCAAACTTTCTTAAGGCTGGGCCACTTTTTCTTCAGTATTCATGACCTTTAATGTCATTTGCAAGTTTCGCTCCTGACTAACTCCGCCCAGATCGATAAGAGAAACTTGCAAAGAAGCTCATTTTGGTGTCAGAAAGTGTTAACTGAGATGTGTTGTACATCATTCAGAGAAAAACCTTGACGCCTTTTCTCATTCATATCGACTTCTCCCGAATGGGCATTGATGAGGCTTTTCTAGAGCTTTCCCTCCATCGTTAACACTTCCAGCCGAGCTTTCTTTGACTTTACAGCGTATAGTTTTGCAGTTTGATACGCTAACAGAAACATATGTCACTTGAAGGTGAATTTATGCCTTTCCACGAATCTCATGGAGTTAGCAGCTGGTCTCTTTATCTCTCACTATTATCATTTATCATTTCATCCAACTTATCGTCTCCTACGTTCATTTCTATCCATAGTATAACTTCATTTATGCAGTTATAGTCCATGAACGTGTGGGACATTGCGGAGAGATTATTTTTAGCCGCCTGTTGACGCGAAATAGCGTTAGCGCCAAATACGAGCGCCAAATACGAGTGTCGAGTAATTGTGCTAGAAACCCTGCCAAACATTCACCACTTCCAGATAAAATTCAGCAAAAAACGATCTAGGGTGGAATCAATTAAACGTTCTAGGTCTGAAAGGAATGCACCGACAACGGAAAGAAAAATGTATGGTTTCCTCAGACCACGACTATAACAACAGCGTTCCTTTCTCACATCCCCCGGATTTACACCTTTGTTTCCAAAGAGTATTCTCAATGAATGAATTCCCACAAAGTATTTTACTGCATGGATTGCTGATGAACGTGTACAAGAGCAGTACTCCTTCGACGAGATTCTTTGAGATTCTTTCAGCGGGGAAGAAGCATGTCATTTGAATAGAGTTCGGCTTGGTGGGGGCATTTTCCTGATTTCCTGGTTCCCATGGATCAGTGACGATGCCTCGTGTGGAGATCTACCCGCGAAGCTAAGCAATAGTTGGAGCATCGTTCCACTTGACAAGGGTCTACACGTCTCATCTGGCTGTAACGAGTAGATTAACAGGAACTAGCTAAAGAACCAACAGAAGTGCAAAATACCCCTCTCAAGACGAAGAGCGCCTTTATTTGAAGTCTTGTACTCAATGATCCATAATAAGCAAATTATAAAAGTGCGGGCCAGTAAAAGGACGGACAGGTAAAAAGTGGCAGTGGATACCACGCGCGTAGTTCAAAGTCATCTTGGAACGAATGTCACATAGCTCAAGCAAACCTTCCTATCCATTCGGTTCGGTGGGGTAATTACACGCAGGGCAGATTATTCTGATGACAAAGAAGTTCTTCAGTTTTCCTCCAGAGTCGAGCGCAAATCAAGGAACCTTCCTAAGTCGTGCTTAGTCGCTGAAGGGAGTAGTGTTGTGTCTGATCCGACCCCACTCCCAATGCGTTTGGCCGTCCCCTCCAACGCGACAGAAGCTGACAGTGTAGAAGAACAGTTTTTTTGCTTACCTCTCCTCCTCCCTTTCCGTCTAGCTCTGGTACAACTTACTTCGAATTTCGCCTACCACTGACGACACACCAAATTTCCGCCCAATGGGAGGAGGCAAGAAGAACCAAGCGCGACCAGGGTACAGCATGGGATGTGCGAAATGTCGGTGTGAGTACGACCCCCCACGGCTTTTTCGCCGACGACGAGCGATGAGTATATAGTCGGCGAAAAAGTTGTCGAGCGGGGGGGTATACAATAAGGCGTACAGAATGCATATAGTGCATATAAAAACGAAAAATTAATACGACCCCCTTTTCCACAAGAAAAAATCAACTATCAAAATAAATTTGTCTTACAAACGACCCCCTTCCACAAGAAAAAATCAACTATCAAAATAAATTTGTCTTACAAATACGACCCCCCCCTCATGGGTTTGACACAACGATGCTGTACCCTGAGCGCGACATTCCCCTCTCAAACGACTGAGATACGACTTATAACCCACGATTTAGCATGATGATTCCTCAACGGACTGATCGAGAGGAAAAAAATGCTGGTTAACATGGACTGGCACCGACAAGTGGCATTAAAAATTTCATCACGTCTCGCGGCGTTTTCCGAAAAAGACTCCATCAACGTCAAATCCAGCATCATTTCCATTCATCAAAGAACTCTCAAGCCGAAGGCGTACAGTAAACACTTTCATCAAAAATCATTTTCGAGAATTATCCAGCAAATTAGAGAATGCTGAATTCTGCACTCAACCTTAAAACTTCATAAACGAAACCTAACGACCTCAGCATCAGCCATTTTCTAGAACAAAACAATTTTTATTTTAAATTTTTCGTTTTATAAATGTTGATAGCAGAAACTAAGAAAAGAATTTCCGTACAACACTACCACTTTTCGAGCTGCAGATTCGCTTGTAAAATGGCTTTACTATTGAAGTCTCCAATAGTCAAAATAGTATCTGAATAGTGCTTCTGTCACGCGCTCCCCTGACGACGCGCTGCAAAGTACAACCATAAACTGAATAAAGTACTCACTCAGCATCAGCGAAAAACGCATCAATAATCCGCTGGCCGAGTGGATTTTGTTGAAGTTCAGCAATACTCTGGAAATCGAGCTCCGTTAGAAAATGCTCGTTCGTCTCCTTGTCGCGGTGTGTGGCCAACGATAGAAATCGCTTGTACAGCGTTACTATACCGCTTCGAGACACTGAAAAAGTCAACCTTGGAAGGAGCAAAAAAATGAGCCAAATACTCCGATCCTATTAGCGTAAATCCCTTGTTATCTCAAATTTCACCGCGTAGAGTTACAGCCTTGTTCATAGTGAATAGTGATAGGCCACGTCAAGAAGGGATGGGTTTAACGCAGCGCCAATACATTTTTTCTTCCTTTTTTCTTCCGGCAAGCCACAAGACCGTATCATATTGTTCGCACCAGTCATTTTCCAGCAATTCTTGCCGCTTAAATGCTTCAACAACTGATAGAGAACGAGTTGCTGGCGCGCCAAACCCCGCTTCACTGGCACGCCCCGTCATCCGCAGCGAACAAGACTGTATAGTAGCTATGGCTTCGCAATTATTATGATGAGTGCTGAGCACCCGTCGTTCTTTGATGATTTGTTTCTTATAGCGATCGTGACTAATCATCGTGAAGAGAAAATTTATATGTCATTTTAAATTACTTTATCTTGTCTATGAATGTGCACCAATATTTTTGCCAAAAAGTGAATTTTGCCTCAAACTGAAGTTTTTGAAAAGAAAGTCAAGTGTGACCGAATCAGAAGTTCCTTTTTTACTGCTACGGTAACGATGTAGATTTCTAAGTTTCTTGAAAAGTACACATCAAAGAAGGGCAGAAATGAATCTGGAAAGCTTTCTTTGTAATTAGTATGTTCAAAGGAACGTAATCTCTTATTAAACTAGTTTCAGCTGCTGTTGAACGGTGAGTTAAACGGCGCGGAATATGCTCCGAAAGTTATTTTCAGCAATCTTCCTTCACAGTATTTATTTGCTAGCAAACTCGCATCTATATTTAGCCTTAGATGAACTTTATCACTCACTTTAGGCCGCTCCCTTAAGCAACCCCACTCTAAGGTATGCTTTGACTCTTTCGGAGAATAATGCCGTCCGGGCATCCTTATTTAGCGACCCAGAATCACAGCCAATAAATAATGGAATGCTTCCTAGCCGCGTGACATAGGTTTTCCACATTATGCAGGAGCATGCCGTGATCCACAGCGGGGCGGTTCATGCGTAGGTCCAGCTTAAAAGAGGGTAGAATTGCTCTTGAGAAAATGTTTCAGGTTGCTAACTTTTCTCAGTTTATCGTGTTAAATGTGCGCTATGTACCCCACCTTCCACCCGCTTCCCCGCTCAACAACAGTTCTTGAGGACAAACCGGAGAATTTCTAGAAAAGATCCCAGAAGGCGTAAGATGTTGAGAGAATTCAGGAAGATGAGAGAGGGTACGATGGAGGATGGGGAAGCGGGGCCGCACTAGCGGAAGTGAATCCTCCCCCCCCCCCTCTGAAGGCTTAGACCTGCCCTATTCATATTGACAAATGCTAGAGCATTTGAAGGTGAATGGTTTTGTGTATACGATGGGTTCTGGTGGGCGGTCCACCGATGAATTAGTTCAGGTCATGTTCACCCAGAACAAAAAGTTAGCATCTGCTATCTCGAGGTGCGAAGGGCAGGTGAGGGGGCGAGGATGAAATCATTGCTCTTTCTGAAGGAAGTCCATCCAAGATTTGAGCATTTTATTTTACCGAACACCTCCACGTACTGCTTCATCAACAATTTGAACGGACTTCATTTTGAGGCAAATTCGAGATGGTATACCTTCAGAACAACCGCGAAAACTGAGCAAGCCTTGGAACCACATTATTTCATCCTGTTTTTATCATTTATTCCCTACAACAACAAACAAATTTAGGAGCGGCCATTGAGAAGAATAACATAGCAGCTATTACTTATGATTATCTTTACCTGGAAAGCGAAGGCAGCGTAGTGGCAAACGGCGCTGCCTACTAAGTGCGTGGTCCAGGGGTCAAACTCGCAATGACTCCCGCCCTGCCAAGCGAACTTTTTAGCCTTCCAGAGCGTACGAAGCTCGTCTGGGGGGGGATTAGAACGCCAGTTTTGGCTCAGCTGTCTCTCTGATTCAATGCATAGGCCAGTTCACTTCAGAGGAAACTGCAGCTCACGAAAAAAGGCTTCGTCAACGGCGGAAGCTCTATTCTTCTAGGTATTTTGATC
This sequence comes from Cooperia oncophora, assembly GCA_036418165.1. Lineage (NCBI taxonomy): Eukaryota > Metazoa > Nematoda > Chromadorea > Rhabditida > Trichostrongylidae > Cooperia > Cooperia oncophora. The sequence continues at coordinate 8,212 of MU913059.1, forward strand.
GGTGAAAAGTTTCACAACCGTTCTTTAGCTGACCCTCAGGGTTTTTGCGGATGTTCGTCTTACGCAGCGACAGGGTCGCGATCAACGTGTTCAGTCCTACCTCGCCCTCAATCAAACGAGAGACCAGGATCTTGTTTAGTTATCCTTCTGACTCTTTCCTCTTACTTTCTCTGAAAGACGTCACCAAAAAGCCAGTTTTCCTTTCCCCAATAAAAATAAAATTACAAATGAATTATTGTAATTCTTAAGAAATTCTTTGCATTTGTTTCAAAGCTGAACATTTTTTCAAAGTTACTTTCAAGGCTGATTACTTTATCACTTTTGTTGACTTTATTAGGCCTCAAAATTTTTTGTTGACTTACTAGGCACCTTTGAAAACGAATCCAATATCGAAGGGGTGGCCTCAGGCCATCGCAGTTTTCTTCGAAAATCTGCACCAACACGAGTTAAACTCAGCGTCATATAAATTCAAGTGGCCTTTTCAGAAATGCTTAAATTGAGCTGGACAAAGTTTCTAGATACAATTGAAAACAGTCTGAAAACTATTGAATTTGTACCAACGCCAAGTTTTTTTCCGCAGCTGTAGTTTAATTAAAGGCAGTTGCCAGATAAATCCCCCGAGGGATTGATAGGCCTGGGAGAACGGAATTCCGCGAATCTGAGCAAGCGCTGCATAGCGCCTTCCCCAAGGAAGCTGCCCTTATAAGGACTATGAAGCTACAACCTTACGCCCCGGACGCCCGCCCATCCACAAATGGACGACTGTTCCTGAAGCTCGTGTTGCTTCATTTGCTAAGTAAATTATAAAGCGAAGGGATCGGTATGAATGGGGCCGTGATGCTGCATGCCATGGCATATATGAGCTACTACATTTGCAGCCGTACCTTCGGTAGCGGTTATTGGCAAGATGCCTACGGGAAACTCGTCCAAATCGATATTCAAGTCATTGAGAACGGAGGCTCTTTCTTCGTAGGATTTTGACCGTTCACTCCGTTCTTTCGCCATTTCCCCACTATATAGCGCCCTACTGGCATTTTAGGCCGAGCACCAAATCATCGTGCCAACTGCCTTTAAGCGCTGATGAAATAGACATGATTCTCATAGGAAGACAAGTGCCCCTCATTTGTCAATGTTTCTAGGTGATTCAACTCTTCCCAACGTAGGCTTCATTATGCGAATCGCATTCGCTTCTATGTATTACGCCTCTAGCTGCGGATTCACTGTGACGATAGATAAAACTTTGCGTGCGTGGAAATTGTATGGCCATTGCCAGAAAACCCAGGCTTCTACCCACTACTCAAAATTGTGACTGATTAATTACTAATCACACTAGCTGAGGTCCGCATGTATCGTCCTAATTGATGATGTACTTCAGTAATTGCTCACTTACCTACTAGGAAATACTTCAGCTAGACAGGAATCAGTTAACGACCACCTGAGCTTATCTATTATTCATGAACGAAGGCAAGCGCATACAAATGAGACATTTAGTTATTCAAACAACTCTCCATTTCCACTCTCTTACATCTACAAATCTACGTAATTCAATTGTTGGGAGTCCTTTTAGTCCTTTCGCGGAAATGAAGCCCTTCAGTGCCACGCCCACTTCGTAGCAAAACACATGCCTTTTTTGACCGTTCATCGCACATATAAATGACTTTGCATGCAGAGTTATATGACCAGGTGACTCTGAATCCCTCAAATCACATCATTTTTACTTGTTGAAACCAATTCTGATTTCTGAATCTTGTGAGGAAAATCTCTTCAAAAAACTGGCATTGAGCGATAATTTCTTGTTGGATACGTACTTACTCAAAAGATAGGCTGTGTTAAGGTGGGTAAGGCATTCTACTAACAAACTCTTGCAAAAGTGGCATGAAAGCGGGCCCTAAGGGGAATGTCCCACTATTCTTTTAGTGTACACCTTACGATTTGCTTGCCAGAATGAAAACACATCAGGTATTCGAGGTGCGTCACATGCAGATAACATCAAAGTCTATGGTATCTATGTCAGCAAAACTCATACTGATATGTTTCGTGCTCTCGCTTTCTCTGAGTCGATTTCTAACATGATGGAGTGGGCCTCGGCTTCGGATATACCTGTAAATCTCTCAAACCACAAATTCACACTAGACTATTCGTTGGGCGACCTCCTAACACCAAATATACGTGACCTGACGTTGTTTTAAATGCTGATTTCAAATTTGAAGCGCATGTTAACAATGCCGTTCAAAAAGCTTTCTTTTCTTCTTCTTCGCCATTTGCCGTGACTTACGATGTAATGATCATTTAAGCTTCACCTAGATTCGGCCACTAGAGCTCTGGAACGTTGAGCTTAGCTGGCATAACAGCGAGCTAACAAATGTTAGTTCGCTCTAGATTGTTCATGATCAGTTTTTGTAGATCGAGCACTGCTGGCGGCCCCCTTTCCCAAAACCACGCGTTCTCACGTCCAAGTGCAGGCCTGTCACTGACTGAATTGTCAGCTTATCACAAATACAATGCATCGAGCTTTGCCTCTGACTTCTACAAAAATCGGCGTACTGGGGTTTTTTATAGCGGAGGATGTTAACAGAATCAATACTAAGATTGATACTGCAACATCAAGTAGTTTTCAATTTTAATGGCCGGCAGTTATTGGACACACCACATGCGCGCACTCATATGTGCACGCACGCAGCACATGCGCTTACCAGTGGGCATTTCTAATCATAAAACTCATCCCCTGCCTCGGTGCGAGTGTACGACAGACTGCAGACTTACCAACCCTACCTGGTGGATAGGAGGACGTTATGACAACCACTGCATCAAATTGAAATACTAGACACAATATGGGTTCCGCGTTTTATTTGCGAGGGCCTTTCTTCGTCAGCTTCTTTTGCCACAATTTTGATTTTGCGGATGGAGATAGGCACCTAGACATCAAGTTAGTGGGTAGTAAAAAGCGATATTGAAAGCATGCACAAGTCGCATGTTGCGCAAGCAACTCGCAACGTTGTATAAACAGTAAAGGATCATATGTAATGGTCACAGTTCGTATCGGTTAAGCACTCTTGGGATTCCGGCCTAATCTCTTAAAGGCAGTTGGCACGATAAATCCTCCAAGACGAGCAGGACTAATACGCCTGGCAGGACGGAATTCCGCGACCCTGAGCAGGCGCTGCATAATGCCTTTTCCAGGGAAGGTGCCCTTATAAGGGCGCTATCAAGCCACAACTTTACGTCCCAAACGCCCCCTTGTTTGCAAGGGTCCAAACTGCCTGTTTTACTCTGCCTGTAATAGTGTCAAATACATTGCGCCATCATTCCTGGACTTCGTGGATCCCGAGATGCATCCAATCTTTGTTACACAATACCTCACCTTGTTCGAAGGTACTGCGAGTTCCTGAAACTATTTCTCAGCTACCTTGCCTTTCCCTTTTCCGCCCATTCGTGTTATATTCTCCACAAAGCACCCGGGTATCTGTCGGTCGAAGGTTCTTGAGCCGACGCGTAACACTTATATTGCGCCATCATGTTGCTAGCAATGTCATGCCATTGGGCAATGTTGCTTGCACCTGCCAGCTCTGTACATCACATAGCACTGGCTGATGGGCGTATGTTCACATGAGATTTCGCTAAACAACAGGTCCGATTTTGTGGGGTTCTTTTATTTTCACGTGAGCCTATATCCTACAGCAGCTAGGGTTCGAATTGCTGAAACTGTTCCCGCTTCGTCGCAGAATGCAAGCCTCAGGAAATCTCGTGCGATACTGCCTTATTCTTGGCTTTTGCTGCGGGGTTGTCGCCTCGTGAATGTTTTATTCGGCTAGCATTCCAATATCGCTGTTGACGCGACTTGGTCCTTGCGTATTTCGCAGGCTATTCTTTAGTGCCCTCAGCTGAAGAACATATTTTGCTGCAGCCTCTTGGACTGTTCTCAAAGTTGCTGCACCACAATCTAACCAATCGTTTTATCCATCGAACCTGTTGCTAGCCATCTTAGGAACGCTGTTGAAAGGAAAAATCGATCCCAGGTTCGCGTCTGATTCGTAAGAGGCATATCACACTTTTAAACTAACTTGGTACGAACAACAACTATTCCATCCTTCGTTTGAAACGATCGAGAAACGTTGGCGTTCACCTTCCAGCAGCAAGCAAAGCCACTCAATCATGCCCTCGGAACTCGAAAGTGCTCAATAAAAGCGCTACGGCTCAATACGACAACCTGGTCCACCTTTGTGAGCTAGATCCACTTTTGTCGTTTCGCTTGAACATCGCAAACATAGCGATGGGCTCCCAATCACTTGGTATATTCTCCTGCATTCCTGCGTCATCACTTCTCTTTGATAGACGCCAGTCCATCTCTGCGCCGTAATGCTCATCGTAATGCTTCATACCCAAATATGCCCTTATAAGAAGCTAGAAGGACTCATTTATTTCTCTACACAAAACCCACTGACCACGACCACATAAGCCATCGATTCTCAGCCCTACAAGCTGCAATTGGCGATCGCAGTCGTTGCCTCCAACGATGGTAGTGAGTTACCAGAATTGGAGCTAGCGTCCACATGACCCCGTTATCAGTAATTGCCAGTGCGTCGTAATTCCGTTTTTCGTCACAACTTCCTCAAAAGATTCGACAGTGGTGAGATACAGGTCTTCCCATTGACGGCATTTTTGCCTCTATTGATTTTTCTGCATGTCTCGGTCGTTCGGTTTTTTTTGCGATGAGACGCAAAATGACGTAAGCATCAGGAAATGGGTTTCCGTATTGTCCAAGACGGATTTCCATTTAAAGCTTCCGACCGCTGATCAAATTAAATTGCCTGAAAAAGGTGGCGGTGATCTCGTAGGGATGACGAAACCTTGAAAGGCAATACAAGCACCCAGGCCTGTGTGCGCCATATGTAATATTCGTTCGGCTTCATACTCATATTCTTCAAGGCATGCAGAGTATTGAAGAATTGCTATCTGTATGGCCAGACGTTCAAGCACTTCGCGATGGCCAGCGCTATCGGCCGCACGTTGGGGCATGACGATCCCGCGGCGCTTTCGACTGCTGCGTTTTGGTCGAACGCGGCGAAATGAAGCGCTGCCGTCGCCCGAACTCGCAAAGTCTGAACGCTGCCTATTGAGCTTGCTGTGTTCGCGGCTTTTACTCTTCAGCGTTGACAAACTTGCTGAATGTTCCAAGACTTCACACTTTTCTACTCGTATGTGTCAAGAAGGACGCAGCAAGTTGGTTCGCGTTTTTCTAATGTGTGGACTGGGTTGCTAGTCCCGCAACCCACAGTCTCACTTAACTACAAACCGCTGCTGCTCTCACTGCTTATCATTTGCCCATAGTTGCAACTGCTAATCAGCCATCTCAGTAAGCTTATCGACAAGAAAAAATTATGTTAACAAGTAATCTCATAGCAGCCATCGCGTTCACAAGTCCAGTAATTCCGAATTAAGGCCAGTTCGCTACAAACCAAAATAGTGCCCCATTGCATGACTAGCAGATCGGGAAGAGCGTGCACGCATGCGACAATCTGTCACACTCGATGAATATCGATTGACTGCAGCAAAAGCGCTTCGCAACCGCGTTGCACCTACCAGGCAAGCACGTGTAGGCGCTGCTGGGAGACGGGAAGGTAAATGGTAAATCGCCGCTCTGCGCGCGCGGCAATGGGCGCGCGTTTCCTCAGTTTGCACTACCCTTTCGGTTGGGGGTATGTGACAAGAGGATCGTAATTCGCCGCGTTGGTGGGCGTCGCATGCGACGTCGCGCTCGCAAATGACGACGGTTTCAGGTAGAGGATGGCGACAACAAGCAGAGAACTGAAAATAGTCATGAATGTCTACGATGACGGGGTCTACATGAAGTCCGGTGCTCCAATCGACAGGTTAACACGAGTTAAGGAACTGTCGCGCCCATCGCCGCGCGCGGCGAGGCGGCAAATTACGATTCTCTTGCCCGTCTCCCTTCGGTTGGAACATCGGATTTCATGTAGACAAGGACATGATGGACACTTATGTCTATTTTTGGTCATACATTGTCTATTCTCGTTAAAATCGTCGTCATTAACAGGCGCGATGTCGCACGCGACGCCCGCACTGACCCGCGAATAACGCTTCTCTTGCCACATACCCGGCGCTGCTGGGCGCTCAGTACAGAAAAAGGAGAATTTTTCGAGAACAATTACTTGCTTAGATAAACCAACCTATCACAATTTTACCCTTCCAAATGGACCCATCCAAATCATGGTCCTTTTATCCCAGTCCTTAGCTATCACTAGCAATTCACATACTCAAAGAATCCTAACTTTTTCAAACATTTTGTATCTAATATACTAACGTTATCAGCCTTCTTCTGCCCATAGCTCGGAACTCACAGCAAGCCCCGCGACGGCGTGGGATTAACGATAGGGGAAGAAAAAGGTAATTCTGAATTCAAGGCCTTCTGCGAGCTTTTCACTAATTCATCAATAACAAATTTAAGCGTGGCTTCTCTGGTCATGTCAGTATTTTTAGAAACCAGCATAGTGCATAAATATGCATCTAACATAATCGCCTACATATTGCAAGTTCAGAACTAATGCACTTCGACCTTCAAATCTTTTTTCGAATTCTCAATTAATTAATTGACTAACTTTCAAATTTTCCTTTGCGATTTTTACTGCAAGGGGGAGGGCATGGCGAATACCAAAAGCACAGATCAATGTCGAACATTCTCAATTACCAACTAATCGCTCAAAGGCAAGTGACACACTCCAAGACGTGCGGGATTAATGCGTCTAGCAGGGCAGAATTCGTTCCCCTAACCCTTGAGCAGCGCTGCGTCGGCCCCGTTCTCCGAGCAAGGAGCCTTCTAACGCTCTGACAGCTACAACATTACTGCCTGATCCGGACGTCTCTCGCCCACAATGGACAACGCCGCTACCTGATACTCGTTGCTTCAATTGCGAAGCGCCAAAGTGAAGCGAAGATATTGATATGAAGCGACTGCAGTGCTGCATGGATATATGAGTACACATGTGCAGCCATATCTACTGTAGCGGTTACTGGCACGACGCCAATGGGAAACTCGTCCAAAATTGCTCCCTGAGTGGTGTAGAAGAAAGCGTTTTTTTGCAGGTTTCTGACATTTTCACTTCACTTTTTCGCCGTTTTGCTACTATCTAGCACCCTTATGACCATTCACACCGAGTACCAAATTATCGTGCCTTACGCCTTCAACCTGCATTGAATCCCTTCCGAAAATACCAAAGACTTTGGAAGCACGTCAACCTAAACTGGTGGAGGACCCTCAAAATTCTACTAAAAAGCACGAGCTTCTCGAAGACGGCCAAGAGAAGAGCCCTTAAGAGGACACGCGCCGTTGAATTCATCACTGACTGCTGTTGGCGCACCTCTATATTCAGTCATTTCCGGCTGCACGTCTAACCTCTCGTATACCTCTGAGATTCCCGTTTCCTCTTTCATTTGTCTTCCAGTGCATCATTTCAGGCTATTCGGGAGAAAATGGGCATTTCCGTGAGGAAGACAGATATCTAGTGTGCAGATGAAATTCCACCCTGGGGAGCCATTCAGTTTCCGATGCCTTTACGAGCACCCATAAAGCTGAGAAACATTGCCCTTGTCCTAGCCATCGTGTTCCATTATGCTTTAGTCCATAATCGCACATAAAAACCATTCCGATGGAGCTGACGTTCTACAAACGCCCACTAGTCACCGAGGTTAATGGCATGACGTTGGGAAGCCTCCTCCCCGGAATTCCCAGGTCCTGAAGGCAAGGGAGAGGGGGCTAGTGAGGCTCAGGAGGGAATCATCCCGAAAGGGCACCCTTGTGACGGTCATTAAGGGCTAGCGACGCTGATAGATATTCAGGCTGTGCTCATCATCGTTGTAGAACCCACAGCAGGGAGTTGTATGAATTTGCGGGTGACCGCAGTAGGAGTGAGGTTCTTGGGAGGGATCGACACTGATGGGAACATGTACGGTTTTTTCAAGAAATATCAGAACTATAGAATTTTTTCCCTCGCTCCAAGGGTATGTGTACACCACTTGGCGTAAGATTCTGGAGTAGGGAAAATAGTGAATCCCATGAATAACCAGTAGCAACAGCGTGCGCTGTGAGAATGAGGGTAGTGCCTAATTGCAGAGAGTCGTACTGTACCCAGGTCTCCCTTTTTTACAGTAGAAACGTTTTTTACCTTTTCTTGAATTATGCATACCAGTCGGATCGGCCGGCTTCGCCGGCCGATCCTCCTTCCGGGTGTGAAGTGGGTCCCGGTGAGAAGTTTTCCATGAGAGGGAGGGCCAGTCGGATCCCGGCGAGAAGTTTTCCATGAGAGGGAGGGCCAGTCGGATCGGCCGGCTTCGCCGGCCGATCCTCCTTCCGGGTGTGAAGTGGGTCCCGGTGAGAAGTTTTCCATGAGAGGGAGGGCCAGTCGGATCGGCCGGCTTCGCCGGCCGATCCTCCTTCCGGGTGTGAAGTGGGTGCCGGTGCTTCGCCGGTCTGATCGAAAAAAATCGCCGCCCCCCCCCCTAGCAGACAGTCAAGAAAATTTTCTATACAGCGCTCCAGTCAGTGATGAGGAACCACAGAATAAACGGCACCAACCACTTGGTATACTCCCTAGGGTTATCCCTTACTAACATCATCTGCCCAACCATTGCTCATTTTCACTTACTCCCCATTTCCTGGAGTTTTTCGGATGTATTTTGAGGGTTTTTATCCCCGGCACCGTTCACTTCGGCGCACGCCCTGCCCATCGTGGGTGTGCTTCATTCATTCCGTCCGCCAACTGTTTGCCTATCGTTTCCCACAATTTCCGCTCTCCGGGATCTTCTGGAACCGAATTACGAATTTTTGAAAGTTCTGTAGCGAGCACCGCCCACCTATAGCACGCCTCGCCCATCACGGGTGTGACTCCCTCATTTCATCTGCCAACTGTTTGCCTATCGTTTCCCACAATTTCCGCTCTCCGGGATCTTCTGGAACCGAATTACGAATTTTTGAAAGTTCTGTAGCGAGCACCGCCCACCTATAGCACGCCTCGCCCATCACGGGTGTGACTCCCTCATTTCATCCGCCAACTGACTGCTTATCCTTACCCACAATTTCCGCTCTCCGGGATCTTCTAGAACCGAACTACGAATTTTTGAAATATGTAGCTCACAACTGTGCGCACGCCCCGCCCACAGTGGGCGGGGCTTAGCTCGGTTCACGTGTGTTCCGTACATCTTGGCCCATGCCCTACCCAACCCACCCTTGACCCGTCCCTTCTAGCTGGCTCTTCAGGTGATTCCGAATTTCCGGACAGACAGACAGACAGACAGACAAACAGACAAACAGACAGACGTTGCCGTTTATATATATTAGTCATATTTTTTCCTATGATTTGTGGTACTAATATCAACTTCTCTAACTAGACCAAACCTGATTCAGTCGGCTCCCGCCCAGGCCAACCAAGCCTTCTACCCTTGGGGGATGGTGAACTGGTATCAGATCCGCCGGGGAGGATAAGAACACTGACTTCTACATCGGCTGGTCCCATTACGGTTTTGAGTGCAAGTAGAATGCGTGCCGCATCCCAAAAAGGATTGGTCAACTGCGAAGAATTTATCCTTTAATTTCAACCCATTCAATAAGTCAGAACTAACCTCAGAAGATTAAAAGGACATTGCCTGAGCAACCTCGCCGCCAAATGAATGCCGGCCAGTTTCAACCATTTATCTCTTCCAAACTAATTACCAACGAGCCGTCACTATGCAGCACAACAACCACCAGCGATTGGTATGAGAAATATGACACGCCACTGTGGTGCAGCTCCTTTCCATGAGCGAGATCCTCCGAGCTCAAAATCCACTGAGCTTCTGTTCATCAGTTAAGCTTTCTCTTCACCTCTGAAGGCCGAAATGTTCCTCAATTTCTTTCATTCTCTTGAACAGGAGGTGGACAGTGGCATAATGGCTCCGCTAACAGTACAGGAATCGATCCGGGATTGTATCAAGCTCAGAAGAACAAATGCATCCTTTCCCTTGCGAGCACGGCACAGCATAGCGATAATGGTAAACACAACCCTCACCGAACACTGTAACCCCCCCCCTTTTCACAACGTATTTCTCGGAGGATATTAGCACACTGAGCCGGGAAGATTCACAAATGGAGACATTTTCTACAGCGCTGGAAACACTTTTTAGGACCCTACGCTTCGATGTCCCATAAGACCAAAAACGTATCTCCCATTTGACGATTTCTGCCAAATGATATGCGCCTAAAATGTGATGAACTCAATATCGGGAGAAACGCTTATTGAAGGCAATCACGACGGGCCACCTCGCCCAGTGGTCAAATTACGACCCCCACCTTGCTTATGTTTTACAACGGGTGCTGTGCCCTGCTCCCGACCCTGCTGTGGCACATTCTAGCAGTATGACCGCTGATTTCAACACAACCTTCCCTGCGCCTCCCCCCCCCTCCATGACAAGGAAAAGAGAAGTGCATCGACATTTTCGTGTACTTTGAACGTTCTCTTACGCACCGTATGGGTTTATCTGACCTGGGCAACTATCTACTGTCTCTCAGAACCAAGCCTGTGGAAATTCCTCCTTCAATATTGAGATATGGCCCGTAATTTCTTAACTGAACCCATTCCCCACATTTCCTCTCTGCACACGCTCCATTAACCATCTTTGCCTGTCGAAGCCAGGCCAGTCATTCACTCAATCATTCACTCATTCAGCTTCCATCAAACTTAAACTATCAATATTCCACATTTCTTTTTTAGCACGATACATCGTCAGTAGCTATTGACCAGCGCCAATAAAGCATTACGAGGCTTCGGAGAAGCCCATGCTGCTAAATCCCTCGTTCTCACGATGTGTGCCGGCACATCTTTTCCATCGAATAACAGCCAAACTAATCCTCTGCTTCATATTGGCCATCACTGTAGGCTGAGGCTCCATATTCTCACAGGCGCTCATGGCGAACATGTCGCGGACGAGCTCTCAGCACCCCATTATTCTTACGGGTCATGGAGCTATTTTTAGCATCATCACTGCCTTCCATGTTTCTGAATTCCTCCAAGTTCCTCTTTTTCCGAAGTTCTTTTTTTCAGAATCCTCCAGTTCCCCCCCCCCCCCCCCCCGAAAGAATTGCCGTCGAGCGAAGGGGGTGGGGAATGCCAGTGAAGCAGGAAAAACCGACAAAAGACAACAAACGAAAATATTTTTCCCAAAAACAATTACGACTCGCTCTCCTCAGCGACTGAGTGCGACCTCCCCTCCCTCCTCGCTGGGTTTCCCCAACGTGCGACGTGAACCAGACCTGTACCTCAGCTTCGCTGCCTAGTGCCTCCCCCGAGACAGCATCTGGGCACAAATTAACTGACAGCGGCTAAAACCACGACGAGACGGACACTGACCATTCCGGAATCTCCCTTCATTTCATTCCAGAAAACGCCTAATTCATCAACTCTACGATGTCGTATGCCCCCTTCTTGCATCACTCCACACAGTCCGACCAATTTGCCTTAACCTAAACGATGTCGTAGAAGTTGACGACAAAAATATTTTGCTCAAAATACCGAGGGCAATGCTGGCTGGGGTTAATCCTATCACTATAATCTTTGCTGTTCAAGTTTTGACATCTGGTCGTCCAGTGAAAAAAATCCCCACTTCTAGTTCCGTCGGGCAAGCTCCAAACATGATTTTCACGGACCATGCCTCTACCATTCTGGTATCGTCACTAATAATTTTATTTCCGTCAAAAAGGGAACCTTCTTCAAAGTAGCAGTCAACACAATGTTCGAGCATGCCATTAGAATTTGGTTGTATTAGCAGGACACATGCTGCCAACTGAAAACCGATATGGGAAGCGTGTCCCTCAAGTTCCCGTGCATAAAATAGCGTGGAATATGCCCTTTGTTTAGAAATGTCCAGCCATTTCTCACTGTTAACAAATAGTTGCATTCCGGAGTATGACAGCAGGCGATTTCCAACGTGAGATAAACACATAATCAAACCTGGGTGGTACGGCGCACATGCACATTCAGAACCCCAAGACTAGAAGACTTGGCTGCCTGGACTTAGAACGCGACTTCTCTACAAAGGATAAAAAGGATAAAGCCTTAGAGATTAGTCAGTCCTTTTTCTGAGCACGGTTCTACTGCCCTTCAAAATGGTCAGTGGCTGTAGGGTTATGGGGCCCTATAGAATGACCAGCGAGAGCCAGTCGGATGTGCAAGTCAGTTTCTCCTCTCTCAGACGAAACTGGTACCAGCTAACCGTTCCCGCGCTAGAAGGCTTTATTGGCCGCGCGGGAGCCGACCCGGATTTGATCCCCGGATCGTGCGCGAGGTAAGCGTGCTTTTTGCCACTACACCACCTCCGGCTTCGCCGAACTCCTCCTCTATTATTCAGCTTTTTTAAAAACCGTTTTTTGTGTACTGCGCATTAGTCTCATAAGGCATCCGTAGTTCCCATCTGTCTCTTAAATTATCTATGGGCGGTTTGTTGATGCCAACATCCAAAGGAAAACAAAGGGAGCTTGCGCGCAAGGTCGAGTGGCCTGTCCATGGAACTTCGGAGAAAAGGCACCAAAAATCGGCTGCTTTAACATGTACATCGCTTCAGATGTTGACCGGCTGCTCGCCGGATTTTTTTTACCCACCTCTCAAACAGCCAGCGATTCGTTAGTCCTCCAAAGCATAGCTTGGGCTAAGTCAAATTACTTGTAAAATTACTCGAGAGCTCGGCTACCGTTGGGAATTACTTGATCCGTCCTCTTACACTCGGTCAGTGTTCGGGATCGTCGAAACATATCTAGTCACAATCAAAATTATTTTTTCACTTTTGTATATTCAACCCGCACCCTTTCAACCCCGCGCGTACAAGGTTTCACCCCCGCTACAAGGCGCATTGTATAAGCCTATATCTGGCTATACGTTGGAGAGACTATATCTGTTCCGGATTTGTCGGGGCCAAAATGCTATTGGCTCCATAAACTTAATTTGTTCATGACTCCCTTGAAAGGACAACCTATAACGTCAAGAAACATTTAAGCACGGCAGTCGATTTGATGGATTCTAAGGGGGTCAGTGCCCGTGGCGATGCTTTTCCCTTGTTATTCATTTACCGCGTCATTCAGACCAAAAAAGTTCAAGGTATTTTCATGACAAAATGTCTTTTTTTATAACCCCTTCTCCCCACCCATGTACTAATTTCGCAATCGAAATTACGTCCAGTCTCACGCGATAGCGATTCAAACCCTCATTTCACTCCGCAGAATCCACCCATTTTTACGAGATCTACACTTTCTTGCCCAGAGCGACGAGCAAATCCCTGATGTGTGGTACTGCTAGACGGCGTGGAGCACGCTGCTGCGAGGAACGGACAATTCACCCATTTTGGTTCGGGGAACCGGACGCAAAAGGAGCGGAAAGTAATAGTTTTGAGAAAGTATCGCTCATCTCGACCACCATCAGAACCAGCGATGAACCATTTCGCTCTTGGGAGCGGGGAGGACAGCGGTCGCGTCCAGTAGGCGTTTTGCAAACCATGGGGAGTCCATCGGGCTTTTGGCTGGTGGAAAGAGCGTCGGTAGGGTGAGGAAGGCGAGGGGGGGGGGGGATTTTTCAGGCTGTTTTATCCTTTTTCCAGTTCTTTCACCTCACGTTATTACCTTCCATCTCTTCTTGCCAGGTGTGCCGCCGCGAGTCTAAAACTGCTTTCATCGCAGTCGCTCAGAGATGTCAACCACCCCCATCCTCCCTTCCCTCCGCTCGACGACGAAATTTGAGGAGTATTTATGCAGGTTCTGTAAGAGGAAGAGTCCTACTCAGGGCATATCCTCTTAGCCATCCCGAGCCTGTACCCGTCCTGTAATTGGCGCAATCCCAATGATCCTTGAAGAGCGGTTCTAGTGGTTCTGTCGAGCAACATCAACCTTCCTTTTTCTCTTCATACCTCAGGATTTAGCTTCTTTTTTCATACATTTTTCCGCCAGTGATTTATTACCAGAACCACATAGACAACCAATTCCTGTGATTAAGTGCTTTTAAGAAGCCATTAATCGCGAAAGTTCCTCAGAGTTTAACATTAAACAGCTGCTCATCAGCGGTTTCATGGCTGCCAGCGCTTTTTAGCCGACCACACGTCGGTCAATCGCTTTAACTTGTTTTCCTCACCATGTTGCTGCCGTCTTTTTCCTGGAATCTCAAAAAAAGGCTCGCTCTGTTCCGCGTTTGAAAACATCCAGATAACATCGAGCTCATGACTAGGTCACTTCCCTTGAATTTCGTAATAAAGCGTATTCTACAATTATATTGTAATTACTTCGGCCGGCGCGACTTGTTTAGCGCGTAATAATTTATTATGTATCTATATTAAGCATTTCCTACTACCCACATCAGTGACCTCAGATTCCCCCAACCAGCATCATTACACGTTTCTCTCTTGCTGTGAGGGCCTTTCAAGCTTGGCCACACTTCCTTTCTGAAGTCCCATGTCCCCTCTTATCAGCTGTTATCATTTCCTGTCAGCTACCATCAGCTCTAAGGCGTATTTTGAATATTGTGGTGTTTCCTTTGTGACGCCCATTATCATCTCTTATCATTTGATAACATTTTCCGTCAGCGCGCTCGATCACATTTCTATTCTTATCTCTTTTACCTTCCCAGTCTGATACGCTCACGCGGCTTAAATGGAGAGAGAGTTTATTTCGTGGGTAAGCATCACTCATGATTCTGTTTTTACATTTATTTTTTTTTTGGGGTTTTTTTTTCTTGTTTTTTTATTTTTTTTTTTAGAAGGAAATCATATAAGATATATTAATATTATTGAATAGTCTGTTACATCCACAGATGAGAAATATACCTCCGCCTTCTCTTCTCTTTCTGCCTATGCTTAATCTAGATGAAAGCTATTTCCATCTTCACTACTTTTTCATCAGGTACTTCTCAGGTCTTAAAGTCTGAAACCGCGTACCACTCACTATTCAAGGTACTTCAATCAGCCTAGTTAACAAGTCACCATAAATAAGAGTACTGAAGCTCAAAGTCTTCTTAAAAATATTCTGCACTGAAATCTATAATGACAGGTTACAACCGCTATTGAGCTATTCTCAGGATTTTGAAAGGGATACTCGAAGCCTTCTGTGTTGCGTTGTACTTTAAGTCCCAGATTTCCTTCAAAACCAGCATGCAACAACGGCTGCCCTTCTGAAAAAGCGCTTCTGGTTGGCACAAGTCAAGGTGGACGGTACCCAAAATCTATTTCGGCTCATGCGAGTGGCTTAGTGACCAGTGTTCTTGGGGCTTTTTCAACCTCCCTGAGCGTACGATATGTTATGAGTTTTTATTTTCAGCTTATTCAGCAAATCATGCAACCTGGGGGCTCCTCCTCCCCGCCCCCAGGGTTAATTTTTTTCGGATAAGTAATGCTTTTCATCACGATTGTGCTTTTTTCATCTCCTATCAGAACCTTCTACGCTTTTACCATCTCTATGTTGGTGTCTCCTGCCACAGGAAGATTGTTCAACGACTTTCTCTTTTGAAATAATTTGTCACCCATCTTCGTCATACCTCAGTTCTCATTCCCCAGCTCTTCTTACCGTCTTGCACTGAACGCCACAGTCTTAGAAATAGTAAAGAAAATGAGGCGTGCTCGGGAAGTTTACGTGGTTACCTGGATGCCCGAGCTGAGCCAGAGTGCACCCATTTTTCTTCACTGACTCACCCATTTTTCTTTTTTCTTTCAATGCCGTAGGAACCCGCGCGCGTACTAAGCTGCCACATGAAGTTCCTGAAGTTCCTGGCTTTCAAATCCATACCCTTAACTTTAACAAAACTTTAGTTAAAGTAAAAGCTTAACAACCGCCACCTCACCTTTCGAGTACCAACACAATCGATGGGGAATACCCCAGTTTTGTGGCCACTCGAGCGCCTCCGCTTCCAATGCACTTACGTGCGGAAATGCCAGAAGAGACGAGGCAGCAGGAAAAGCACTTCAATTAGCCTTTAGTAAATCCAGTTTTCTCCGTTCTCATTTATCCGAAAACTACATCTCTGTATTTAGCAGACGTCATTCAGGTTGTCAAGCGGAATAAGCCCCTAGCCTGGTACTGTTAGCCTTCCATAAACCCTTCCGCAAAGAATTTGCAGTTATAAAATGTAGAATTGCGACAAAGCCGTTGCAGTAGTGAAGTTCGCGAAAGAAATACGTAGAGGGAGATTCGGTGAAAAACTGTCTACCTACAGCGCAACGGCTCCGAAATAGTTTCTCTTCAGTGTGAGTGCTGTAAGGCTATGGCATAAATAGCCATTGAGCTGAGAGGTCAAAAGTGGCCTTCGGGTAGCGTAATAGGGAACGCAACTGCCCGGTAAGCAGAAGATGCGGGTTCGAATCCCGTCCGTGGTTCCGGACTTTTGCCCATAATTGATTAGTTTCAGCTCCCATTGTTGCGCCAGGAGGGATGAAGATCCCCTAGGCCTAGAAAGAGAGCCCAGGGTGAGTAAACCAGTTTCCCTGGCATTGGGTGGGTATCAGACACATCATTTTGTGGAAATCAAAACGGGGTCGCATTTGACCGCTAGCGAGGGGATCGTATTTCACCTTGAGAAAAAGTTTTTCCAACTGTTGACTTTTCTGATTAAAGTTAATTTTGAGAGCGCGTTTCACACGCTCTGAACCCCGCACTCGAGGCTATTTTCGAGGAAACTGCTCTCGGCTCTCACGCTGCAACTGTTGGTTGGGGGTAGCTATGAAAAGAGAGCCGTACTTGCGAGGAGATTAAGTGGGATAATTAGCCACTATTTTCTACAACGCGATGGTATTCTGAGTTCTTAAAACTACAATCAAAGAAAATACTAGTCGTTGATTTATGACTCTTCGAATTTGAATGCTCATGCTTGATGGCACGGCTATGATTATTTCATTTCCTATATACTACTACACATATAGATTGTACCAATATTTATTTATTTATTTTTTAATTATTTGTTCATTTATTTAGTCATTACAAGAAGTGAACAAAATGGCCTGCTGCATCTATTGGGGTTGTCCGGAAAGTTCTCATACGGTTTTAAAGGTGTCTCAACTTTTAAACGATCATAACTTTTCTTAATACTCATCGGATTTAATCGAAATAAGGCACCGTTCGAATCAGCACACTTTTGCCAATGTGACACCAGTCGAGAAATCCCATCAAAGAAAAAAACTGGGTGGTCGAGGAATCCACGAAAAATTCGCCGACGGGCTTTTTTTCGGCGCTGAGTCTGATTGATTGGAGTTTTCTATAGTAAGGGCCAAGTTCTCGAAAAATGATTCGAAAAGGTGATAATCGGTTGGTGAAAGTCCTGGGAGAAGTATGGCATGCCTGAAGTAGAACTTTCAACCCCCAACATTTCGCGTTCAATTGATATGGATAGTGATTTGTGAAACGTGTGGGCGGGCGTTGTCATGCAAAAGAATCGGACCCTTTCTGTTGACAAGTGCTGGCTGCAGCTGACGCAATTTTCGGTACATTTCGTCGATTTCTTCACAGCAGGGTTCTGCTGTGATGGTTTGGCCTGGTGACAGAAAGTTATAGTGGATCACACCAGCCGTGTTGACCACTATCACGCTGTAACCATAATTCTTTTTTTCGCTGAGGTATTCGGCTTTGAGAGATTGGCCTTCCGGTGGGTTCTTCGCGCATCCAACCACTGTCCGGAACGTCTCCTGTTATCATACATGATCCACTTTTCATCACAGGTGACAATTCGGTCCAAAACGGGTCGTTTCTGTTGTGCAAAAGCAGTGAAGAAGAAACCTCGAGACGTGCCAATTTCTGCCGGTCACTCAAATTGTGGGGCACCCACTTGTCGAGTTTTTTCACCTTCCCAATGCGTTTCAGACCATCTGCAACAGTGGATTTGCCAACGCCTAACCTTTCTGCAATCTCTCGAACGATAAATTGGGATGGGTCAGCCTCCGAAATCCCCTTAAAATCCTCGTCAGATATTGCTTTAGGTCGACCGCTATGAGGTTCATCTTCAAGGCTGAAATCTCCAGAACGAAATTTGTTGAGCCATTGCCGCACAGTGCTTTCTCTAGCACTATTGGGCCCCCACACCTGGTTAATTGTTGAAACTGGCTTTCGATTGCGGATTGCCCCAATCTACCGTCGAAGAAAAAAATCGTCCGAAGTTGCTCTTTCGACACGCTTCAAAAAGTCTTGGGGAAAGGGGGTTTATTAGGCAGTAAATGGCATTGTCCCATCGGATTAGCGCAAAAAATTCCCTTCAGGGACTGTACTTACTGAAGACGCAAGGGAGAATACGGTATTTGGCCCCACACAATGAATGCTACAAAAATAGTAACATGAAAACGCTGGAGAAACTTTCTGGGACAAGCCTACAAATACAGTTCAGGAACAGCTAGCCCATTAGGACTAACGTCCAAACTCTCTGCCGAGGCAGCTTCACTTATTTTCATAGATGCCTACAGCGCGTTACGGCGTGTCCCCCTGACATACAAGTTCCGCTTGTTTCCTATTCTCCATTATTTAGTTTTATTTATTGTTTTATTTTGAGGCGGAGGTGGCGTAGTGAGGGGCGAAAGTGGTATAGTGACAAGTGGCGCGTTACACTCGCGTGGATCGGGTTAAATCCCGCGGTCGACTCCCGCCCAGGCCTACCGAACCTGCCTTTTCGGAGGCGGTAAACTTGGGTAGTCTTGGAGGATAAGAACACCGATTTGGCACATTGTTCGGGCACCGCAAGTCATTTCACGGGCCACATTGCATTCAATAAGCCACTACGATCCCACTTGGGTGGACAGTAGAATGCTTGCCGCGCCATCCACAAATGGGTATGAATCATGTTCGAAAACGCTGATGGATGAATATTACTATTCCTACTGTATGGATAAACTCAACGGCGACCGACTTATATCTTTTTTATTGTCTATTTTGCAAAAGAATGGCGAAAGAGGAAATGGTCCTTGTTCTTTGTTGAAACACCGGTACAAATGACTCCTTACTCTCGGCTTTCTTGCGACATCCCGGAACTTTTCTAGAACTTTCCTGGATGACATTTCCGCCCTATGCACTAGTGTAGGGCAGTTCACACGGAAGTCGTTCCCATCGTGTCCCTAAATCTCATGATCGCTAAGTGCAGCAGCTACATAACCACGCCTCTTCAAGCTATGTTTTCATCGAAGCAGACAGCTTGTATCTTTCCTGATTCCCTGTGTGCCATTACAACTTCGACACTTAAGTTGCTGAATTATTCCAGATTTTCACTACTTCAGCGACCGAGGGCAAATGGCGCCCTTTGGTGCCATACACGGTCCTGTCGTCCGGTCGACTGTAATAGCTTGACGTTCGTAGTGGTTGTTCGGAACAACTAGTAGCACATTATCATAGTGTAACTGTGCTTTCACAATACCTTCATGTACTGACGCGATGTCCGTCGGCAATAATCGTACATGGGTAGCCTTCGCTGGCGTGACATATGTCGATGTTTTGTGAGATGCTAGCATCACGTAGCCGTTCTCATTAGGCTATTTTTGGTGCCTGTCAATTTGATTCTGGTCATTTTTCATCGTCAAAGTCCATCCTGTTTGCTTTCCTATATTTCTGCAGTTATCGGTTGTCCTCACTGAATCGACTCCTCGTCCATCAAATTGTCTTATTGCCGTTTGCGTGGTTGTATTTATGCCAAACAGCTGCATCCGAGCTCATTCATCATGTCACTTTGCAGACTAGGCTGACTCCGAGGGCTGTGTCCATGGGGCGATGAGGAAGGCGGGCCGGCGGCGGGGATTTTCCCAGCTTCGCAGCACTTTTTTGCTCATCAAAACGCAATCAATCTCCTGCCATCAGCTACTACTGTCACTTTCATACTCTTCGTTCGAATCTCTTTGACTCCTGCCGTCTGGTATCAAGCATCTCAAGCTGAACTCCTCCCGGAACATTTGACAGGTGACTGCCGGTGGAATTGTCAATAGAGTGCAGGGTAAAGTGGCATAATAGCTCCCCGAATTCCTTTCCTTTCTGACTGGAAACCCACGGTAAGACCTAAATAGGAGTCCTGAAAGGGAAGCAATTCCGATAGACAAGGACTAGATATATAAGGAGATAGATAGATAGATAGATAGATAGATAGATAGATAGATAGATAGATAGATAGATAGATAGATAGATAGATAGATAGAAGATAATAGATTAGATAGATATAATGACTAGATAATAAGATAATAGACTAGATAGATAATAGCATAGATAGATAGATAGTATATAATAATAGATAGATAGATAGATAGAGTGCTATGCGTATAAGAGAAAAATCGCAATGTCACAAGAAGTGCAAGGGAAAAGCTTTGAAGACAGCACAAAGGCGCAATCAAATGGCGCATGAAGGGTCACAACAATTCTCCATGATTTCAGTGAATAAATACTCAATTTTTCTAATCCAGATTCGCATTTGACTCGATATCTTGATGGGAGTCCTTCGAGATCTAATTCCAGAATGACTTTTTTGCTATTTTCGTATCTATGCTCCCACGCCTGCAATTTGTATTTGGCCCATTACCCCAACATTTTCCGTGGTGATCACTGCTGTAACTTCACGGCCAGAATGTACACTCTACAGTATGGCCCTGTTCTTGCCCAGTGCGGCGAGAAAGTGCAAGCTGCAGGTAGTACGGGCTTCTCCGTTCAGAAGTCTGGAGACGGGTGGGGCTATTACTTGGGGCCATCTTCGCCCGCATACCCCGCAGCTAGTCGCGTAGCCTGACCATAGCCAAAACGCGCGTTTCTCGTCCTTTCGATTCGGGTGTTCTTCTACTCTGATATGGTGGTTCGCGCTGAAGTCTTACGGTATCGACGCTACACTGCATGATAGCTCGCGCATAATATAGAAACTATACGGGACCGCTTGACTAAATCTTTCAGTACCTTTCATGCATGTATAATGCTAATATAGGACCTAGCGGACCAATAGAAGATAGATAGATAGATAGATAGATAGATAGATAGATAGATAGAGATAGATAGATAGAGGGCTATGCGAAAGAGAAAAACGCAAACATGCTAACAAGAAGTGGCCCATGGGAAAAGGCTCTGGGGGAGGACCAGGCACAAACGAGCGCAATCAGATGGGTCGGCATGAGGGGTCACATCAAGTCCCCATGTTTACATTGAATATACTCAATTTTTCCTAACCCAGATTCGATTTGACTCGTATAATCTTGGCTGAGAGTCCTTCGAGAGTATTCCAGAAATGCAGTTTTTTGCTAGTCTTCGTAAGCTTAAGAGCTGCTTGCCACTCATTCATTGTATTTGAGCCCCATCATCAACATTTTGCGTCAGGTGAATCACGCACTGGTAACTTTCACGGGCAGACTGCTACAGTCACCTTCGTAGCGCCCTGGTTGCCCAGGCGGTGAGAAGCATATCATGTACGTGCACCTGTAGTAGCGACTTGGTACGCACACGGCTTCTCTGCGTCCTCATTCAGAACTGCGCAGGACGGGACTAAAACCGGAGCGAGGTACGCGTTACTTGGGCTAGCCATCTTACGCCCGCTACTGCCCCCACGGCCCCATGGCCTAGCGCGTGCCGACCATAGCCAAAAGAGCTGCTTCTCTGCGTCTTCTCACTTCAGGTTGTTCTCTCTGCCGCTGAATGGGTGTTTCGCGGTAAGATCTTGGTATCGACGGCAACACTGAGGATAGCGCGCCGCGGGTACACTTCGAGCGGAAAAGGCGGCAGGCTAATGCAGCTGCGGACCTCATATGCCTGGCCCATGGCGCAGCGTACCGTTCTTCTAAGAGAGTGTATACAGTTTGTCTTGAAAAGTGACGCGACGGAAAGTTTTAGCACTCTGAGGAATCGAAGAAGAGAGCGCTTGAATAGTATAAAACGAATTTTTCACATTAGACTATATATGACAACAGGCGTCCTTTTATCGAATAGCGACCCATAATGAAGCTGCAGACTACCGATTGGCATGCTTCGTTTCTGCAAGAAAATGTAACTAGAAAGGTGAGCTTCTCCCACATGCTACCTTTAGTGCCCATCCCATTAAGATAATTAACAATTGCCCAGTAAATCTCAGATCCCGCGGAATCAATCCATTCTTGTATATACCCCGCCCCCTCCCGCCCCCCCTAGAAGGCAGTCATTAAAATTTTCTATGCTGCCACACTCGCTTAGGTTACCTTGCTTAGGCTCCCTGAAAATTGGCTAATCCTATCGCAATCCCAGTTAGAATCCGTCCAGCAGAAGCAGTTTTATGTAGTCTTCGGTTTTTGGGTGGTCAGACAGACGCACACACACACAGACAACTTCTGGTTTATATATAAGAAGATAGTTGGCCAACTTTCTATTGAAAACATCTCCATGTTTTGATACCACGTATGTTGACGTATTTGATGTATGAGTGTTTTTCGCAAGCAATAGAAGGGGCTTGGAACCCAAAAACTCGCCGCATGGTGTTATTGCGCAGGGTTCCTCCGAATAAAAACACAAGAATGGCAACCGATGGCGACTGACCGTAAAACAATTCGGCCATTTAAAGAATACTGTCCACACCTCTTAGATCTAATGAATTCGTCCAAATGACCAGACCGACGAATCCCTGTCATGTACTATAAGAGGGCGCGGTATCCGCGATTCCCGCGCCCGTCCCTTTTTCAAGGCTTGACGGCCGAAGAAACCCGGTTAGCAGAAGCTGCCTAGCCTCACACCATCTGGAGACGAGACATCAATAGTGCCATATCTATATCCAGAGGCGTTACACGTCGCGCCCGTATTGTGTACGGCTGCATCTTTGATCGCTGCCACTCATCTTGCTCCATTTCCTTTTTCTGCCTGCTTCGCATCATAGTTCCTTCTGCACCTCTCCTGCACAGCAGTGTCTCTGCTTCTTCGAATACTCATCGATCACTGGGCACTTTTAGGATAGGATGTCCTCGACGATTTTTTCTCCTTCTTTTCTTCACGTAATTCAGCTGGCATCAAAGAATTCGAATTATGACTCCCAAAGACTATAATGTGTCACTGCCCCCTCTACTACGCACATGATCGCTGAATCGCATTTGTGATTTCGCGGTGGAATCGCCCCACCATAACATCCGGGCCTTCATCCTGTCAACTGAAGTACTGCACTGTAGATGTAGATTATTTTGATTTCAACATTGTTCCAGACCAGACTTTTTACTGACATTATTATAGAAATAGAATGTAGATGATTTTAAACTTCTTATAGCTTGATTTTTGCTTGTTGATTAGCAACAACTACAGCTGTTATCATTGAACTCAATCTGGGCGTGTCAGCAAGGACGGGATTCTGACGCAGCGCCAGCCTCTTTACCTTCACTCATTGCACACCCGGAGCCGCAGCATTTGATGGAAAGCGGGCCAGTGCCCCCGATGGACTTCTGTGATGACCACTGTACAGGGTAGGCGGGGCCGTCGGGGGCGGGTCACGATGTGTGGGGGCCTGCAAGGAGTTTGAGAGAGCGACTCACGTTAGATTATACAACTTTGCCAAAATGTGCTGTTCGCAAAACAATCACAACATTACCGACTAATTCCTGTACTCCTCTGAGTTCTACAGTTCTTCAGTTGGTCTTACAGTAATACATGCCTAGAATAAACCCCGCTCAAACATATTGCGCTTTTGAAAAGTTGCTAAGCATGCATATGAACCCCATTGTAAAAGGGAGTGGCTTAACAATGCCACAGACATTCATCCACATTCATCACTGCGTCGTTGATTTTTTATCGAACAAGCTAACGGAGTCCGTGGAAAAGCGGGTGTGGGAACCGACATCGATTCCGACTTCGTTTCCAAGCGACAGCATTATGCCGCTGGTATTCTCGATAATCCTTGGCACCGTCATACCATAGTGAGCGTTCTTTTCTCTCATTATGCCAACGCGCTTTTTCTATCCACGTTCCAAGGAAAATTATTAATTTTAGACGAAAATTTGCCCATATGCGTCAGCAATATTGCAAGCAAGCGAACACCATTAGCTGCAGACAGGGTACAGCATCGTTGTGTGAGACAAAAGGGGACCGTACTTTTTCGCTGGGAGGGCGTCTTATTTGGTCGCCGTTGGGAGAAGGAGGAGGGGGGAGGGGCGTGGTCTCGAGAGAAATTTGCCGCGTGGGGAAAAATTCTTCCATGTGGTTGACTTTTTGTGATTTTTCCAGTTTCATGTGCACTATATACCCCCCCCCCAACTCCCCCATCCCGCCCACTCGGAGGAAAATTTTTGTAGGTAGAAAGCTAGGAACTTGTAGCAGAGAGGTAGGTGGGTGTTGGGGAAGGCGGGGGGGGGGTCGTACTGACACCACCATTCCCCATGCTGTACCCTGGCTGCAGAACGAGCCAGCAACAGTCGACACAAAGCTTGTTTCGTATGATGACGGAGGAACTGGATTGAATGAACATTAAGTTCCGTGTTCTCAATTCTTCTACCTCCGGAAACTTTAGAACCAACGCGGGTGGATCTCTGGGCTCCTAAGATCAAAGAGATGGGCCATAGAAAACAAACAGCGATTTTACGAACAGTAGGACGACTGGTCTTTCAGTAGCAGAACGACAGTGAAC
>MU913060.1:23605-34766 GCA_036418165.1 Cooperia oncophora
AGTGCTGTCTCCAGGTAGCTATCCATGGGTGATTCCATTCAAGAAGTTCCGCAGCTGTTTGGAGGCCACGTGAATTCCAAAGGCGTTCTCCACTCAGGCCGCGACTGGAGATGACTTCATATTTTGGTGTACATGAAGGTGAATGGCGGCAGCCGGCTCCTGCTTATAGAGGAAGATCTTGGGTATCTTCCGCCCTGGTACTCATATCCACTTCCTCTGTCTGGGCTGCGAAAACTTCGCTCATATGTGACTCGGCCGGAATGACTTTTTTTTTTGGCCCCCCCCCCCTGTATGGTGCGATTAGGCTACGTGAAGCGGCTTGTTCACACCACGGGTTTACGCCAGGGTGAAACATCATGTAGGAACTGAGGAATCATGCAAGACCTAGTTACAGCCCGCTGCCGCGATTCGATCCCCAGACCGTGCAATCCTTATCCATGCAGTTGATTAGGCGGTCAAAGGGTCGCAGACGGCTGCGGCGCGTCACGACCGCGGCGATCAGCTGTTTCTATCCCTATTTAGCCATTTTTCTTTAATTTTTGATGTATTACTTATTTTTTCCAAGGAAATTTGTTTTTTGTCCTTATGAAGAATATCACAACGTGGATTCTAGTTTTGTTTGTGCAATGAAGTGTTTTTTGCGCACTGTTCTTTGGGATTTGTTTCCATTGTTTCTTTAATTATTTGATTGTTCGCAAAAATTAGAAAAATCTCAATCATAATTTACTTTGTGAAAACAAGGAACAACTAGCCTCAGAAAAAGCAACCAAGAACAGTGAAAATTAGGGAGAAAATGGCTAAATAGGCTGGAAACCGCTGATCGTCGCGGTCGTGACGAGCCGCAGCCGCGTCTGCAACCCTTTGACCACCTGATTAACTGCCCGAATAACGACTGTATCTACATAATTCTGGGTGTGTAGCGTTACTTCCAAACCGCGGCGTAACAGGCGTTGCAACTGCAATGACGGATGCCGTTCAACGTACCACTTATGCGACGCGCCTACTCTCTCGACACAGTCTCTCCCTCTCTGCACCTCTCGAGTCGACTAGCTCTCTCTCTCTCTCTGCGTCTGTCTGTCGAGCCAACCAGCTAGGAAACACTCTGCTAGTGCGTGCGATGCCGCGACATACTCTCCCCAGCCCCTCCCCCCCCCCAAACCCTTCTCATACACAGGTATCTTTCTCAATAACTTTACTCAGTGCTATTATTCCCGTGACGCTACACACATTCAAACGAACGGCTCACGTGAGCGGGAAGAAATCAAACCTTTTCCTTCCTTTGTCTAGCCGCGTTGTGTTGGATGAGCTCTCTTCACCGTCCTTCGAAATCTCGAACTTTGAATGGTGACGGTGGCGGAGCAGTCGTGAAGGGAATGATTTTAGTTTAACTAAGTCTATGTGGTCTGAGTTATTAGTATTAGAAAAGCTACGGATTAAGTAAGAGCTCCTCTAAATACTTGACATTGCCTAAAGTGGTTAAAATGTCAATTCCGCTGTGCTGGTATGTCGCAGAGGTATCAACCAAGGCATCGCTCTGGGAACTTCGCTTTTTCGTTAATTAGGGACGTGGACGAAGACTAACCTTTGCGCTTCCCTCTCTACTTCTGGTTCCTCTTGTGGTTGCTCTATGCTGAGTAATCCCTTCTTTGGCCTGCTTTGTGATAAGATGAGTATACCAGCAATGAAAGTAGCCAGCAGTAAACCTGAAGTTTTTTTTTACTGGAAGTCATTTCAATTGGCAAAAGGTTTTGATGCATGTTCATGAGAAAAATTTAGATTTAAAATTCTTGAGCTCGAATCTTGGCTCAAGTATTAGCTCATCTTCAGCTCAAAACCGCAGATCATCTTAAGATCACCGCGCCAACTGTCGCGCTGCTCGCCGCGCGCGGTGCGGGGTTCCGAAGATTCTGCAGTGTCAGAAAACAGAAATGGATTGCGGGTCACCAATGTCGTTGTAAAGGTTTGTACAAGCGTACAGATATTTGAACTTGTTCAAAAGTAACCAGTTCAGCCTACATCTACGGATGTCTTTTTGAAGGCAATGAGCACGATACCTAGGGCATGCGGTTGCTGCCAGCGTCATTGGTGGAAGAGCTGCGAGAGAGCGATTGGCCCCACCCCACTCCGCCCTTCATCAATGAAGTTGGCGACAACCGCCCGCCCCCGGAAATCGGGCCAACTGCCTTTAAAGACACTTACCGCGATAAAGTGTTCGGGTACTCTGGTGCCGGGCCAGTAACCCCGCACGCCAGTGGCCCAATTTGGTAGACCGCCGCCAGTGAACAAAAAAACCCTCCGCGACTTCCCGGAAACCACGGGAACTACCCATTTAGCAGTGGGGCGGGGGCCTGGGATCAGTATGCGCGGAACGTGGCTGCCAGGACAATGCCGATGGCGCAGGCCGGCAATAGCGATCCGACGTTGCGAAAATAGGATACTTTTCAAGGGACCGGAGAGCAGACTCGGCAACCCGGACGCTCGTCACCCTACCGTCTCAGGAGCGCTAAAAGCCGAGCTCCTTGTGGGAAATCGCTATACGACTTTCCTCATCGCGCCATATTGAGGGATGAAAGTGCTATCATCTTCGTCAAGGCGTAGAGGGTTCCAAACAGCACGAATTCATTTTGAGGACCACTTTATCGCGGTAAGTGTCTTTAAAGTAATGCAGAACGCAAGTTCAACATATAACTAGGCCCTTCCTTCCACCCATAGTGCACTTCAAACGACAGAAACCAACAACGGGAAATAACACCACGCCGAATTCGACCCCAAACGGTTTGTCAATCCCTACAGTAGCGGTGTGGCAACCATGCTTGCTCACCTTCTACAATGATAAGCAGGGTCGTCGATGATACTTCGTTCAATATAGCTTTCGTACTCTGCGAAGCGATGAAAGAACCAAGACTGAACATTATCGAAACAACAATCATTCTCACTGACAGCTGGAAATATGATTGGATATTTAATGAAAAAGTTGTAGTGTAGTTCGCTGCGGACAGTTGGGCGTGTCAGGCGGGATGAGTTTGGCGCGGTGCCAAACCCGTTCTCCACCAGTTGTTAAAGCGAGCAAGTGATAAGATTATATCATATTTCGTATTACTCGTTTTCTACTACTGAATGTCGGCGCGCAACAAGAAGGCAGAGAACGGCTTGACGGTGTGAACACTCATACTGCCTGACACGCCCAACCGTCCGTAGCGAACTAGAGTGTAACTACGGACTGCACACTACATCAAAATATCTTATATTATCTTATCCTTATTACGTGACATTATCTTGTTGCGTGGTTTTACCCTGGGCGTTCGTTATACCCAGCGGAACTGGTGCTAGTGGAACTGCGGAAGGGAAATTTCTCTGACGAAAAGTTCTTCGTTTGGGTGCTCCCAAAACATGCAAAGTCGTTTTCGCTGAAGACGCTGGGGGCGTGTCAGGGGGGCTTCGTTTAATGTGGCGCGAGGCCGTCTCCCTATAATTGCTTCAGCTTGCCCACTTCAACTACTGATGAACGGGCTGGCAGTGACGTTATACACCCGAGGGAAATAATGCTCCTGAATGCATTGTAATGGGTGGACATTCTTTCAACGTACGAAAGGTAGATCCACATCGGCCAGTGACCCTTACTCCGGCTATTGACCCACCGTAAAGCTAAAGCTCGAGAAACTACAGAAACCGTGACTATTGTTGTTTAGCCCAAGGTAGGACGTTCCCATGGGTAAGCGAGACATCCCATTTTGAAGTTCGAGAGTCTACAGACTGCTCAAAGTGGGCACTTCCCCCAAGTTGAGCATTACTCCAGTGACGTCCCCCCCCCGGCCTCCTCCTGTCTGAGTGCACGTAATTTTTCGAATTCTTATATATGCAGCACCAACACAACCCATCGCAATTTTCCCTCCCATTGTTTCACTCGCTCCCTCATTTTAATGGAAAATATGAAGGCTACTAGAAAACTCACAACTTTCTCGTCATCAAATCGATCAGCAACGTAAGCGTTTACACAACTCATTGTCAGAAAAAAGTCACCCATGAGACCTGTGATGACGGCCGTGGGATAAAACCAGTACAAAGAGATATCAGTTGAAGGGGACCAGATAAGAATTCTCACTGAAATACAACGACATACGTAGTAGTGTGGGTCGACATAACTTCAACTTTTAAAAATCTCACTTGCATTTTCCACTAATACACTTGCGATTCCCACCAGTAACGGTAATTTTCGTCCATAATAGTCGCTATGCCTCCTAGATTTAGACAGGAAATTGCAATCACAATACGATGCTCCTACATCAACACTTGGGACTGTAAATACACACTGCCGCCACAGATTCTAATAGGATAGTGAAGGTGGGCTGGGTGACTTCATCTAATCCATCTCGGTCTTTCTCCGGCTGCTGCATTTCCCCTTTCTTCTTCCACTATGGGGGTGTGGTAGAGGAGAAAGGTATGTATGTTAATGAGTAAGGAAAATTGGCCATGAATCCCCCGCCAATTCACCGCCCATTTGGTTATTGCGGAATGTGACATTGAGCTTTAGTCTTTGCGCACTCGGCCAGACTTGGTCTTTTTAAAGAAATACACAAATTACTTCACTTCACAAAAATCAATAACTCACCATACATGATTCCAACAATACAAGCTATAGGTAGGTTAACATAGGAATAGTTATTGTCCCATATAACCATTTTTCTATTATAAAATTTCTTTAATTCTTTATCGGAGAGCCCAGGAGGGGCTGGATATTCTCGCATCATTTTATGTTCCGCCATTTGTGGTGCGACAATCGATCTGAACTGTAAACAAGTGAGAATAATAAAAATAGACTGCACCGAGAACTGGTAGTAAATAGTAATAGAAATACCAAATGTACTGATTGATCTGTTAGGTACGGAAATAGCGAAGAACGTGTAAAACGTTACCTTGCCGTGTTGCAAGCGGCCAGAACTAACATTAATGGTTCAACGCTGATTTCAAGTGATTTCACCCATGACCAGAACCTCTTGAAGTGTTCGGACATAAGATGACTCGAATGGTTTACTTACCCTGAAAGAAATATATTTAGCATCCCTTTGAACAGGATCTACAACTTCTGGAAACGAAACAGGCTGAAAAATTCACTGAGAATTTCGGCATCGATCGGAAAAAAAATAGGAATATTACAAGCACCTATCTCAGCGAATTAAATACTTCGCAATTTTCGAAGCGTTCATTTTTTCCGAAGATTGGAAACGGAAAACAAAAAGACAAAGTGTGCAGGCTCAATGAGCGCGTGCGCAGAGCCGGTTCTTTCCCCAGATGTTCGTACAGTGTTGTTCATTACGGATGATGGGGCGTGGCGGTGAGGCTGAGTTTGGCGCGCCGCCAGCACCTGGAAGCGGTAAGCGCAACAATTGGTGGAGAACGACTAATACAAACCATATTATACAGCCGTGTTGCTTGCCGAAAGAAAAGGAAGAAAAAAAACGGGACGGCGCCGCGCCAAACCCATCGTCCCTTGACACCTCCCATCATACCCAGCGAACAAGACTGCAATATCTTCTTTTCTCTTCTGATTGTTTGTTTTTTCTAATAGAGGGGTACAATCTGAAAAAAATACTCGACTACCAAGAAAAGTGCAGATTTGTTTCTTTTTTTTTTGCAACAGTTGAATTTCTTCGGTTTAAAAAACATGGTGACGGTGACTATTCCTGCGCCAGCAAAATCGATTGTTAATGTTCAGTACAAAGCGGTTTTCGGCTAATCGGATTACAAAAACGAAATCGTAGACCGCTATCCGATTAATAGTACTATCATTCCGACAAAAGTCATAGAGTATGAAAACAAGTATGTATGTCGATTCTATTGATGATGATGATAGTGAAATATTTCGAGGAGCAACCTTCAAATATCTGCTAAATATGACTGAAATGAAAAAAGTCACTATGTGTGCAATTTTTGAAAATAACTGCAAAGCTCACTGTGTTTTGGTGGGACCTCACTTGGAGACAGAATCGATAGAATCAAACTGTACCTATTCGATTGCCAAACGAAAATTGCGAGTGAATAATGAAGCTAGTATTTTTACCAACTGGCCAAGTTACGGGCCGAATATAGGGCCATATTGGAGACTGGGCACGTCCTGCCGCGGGGAAACTTTTCGGAAAATACGATCTCCCCTTCCCCATCACCAACCTACCATCCCTATGTACAGATTATACCAAACTTCTCACCATTTCCGAGAACTCCCAAAAGTTTTCCTCATTTTTCCTAGAGTTTTGCACTGGAGGGGGGGGGAGGGGGGGGAGCTAAGAACCGCATAAACGTGAAACCGTTGGAATTCCCCAACAGTGTGGTTAGCGGTTGTGGAAGAAAAAAGACAACTGTCGAAAAAATTTTCTCGGACTAAGTACGCCCCCCTCTCCCTAGCGTCCAAATACGAGCCCGCCCCTGCTGGGTATTCCCCAAAGGATGTGCCCTGTGGCAGATAGATGGAGAGGGATCCCTGATCAGTGCGATGAATAGAACGGTGACTCGAAAGCTCAACAGGGAGCCCCAGAGATGTTCTCTTTAAAAGAGCTAAAAAAGATACAAGAAGCAGTAATATGAGAAAGTACGGAGAAGAAGCCGCCATGAAGACAAAAGTAAACACGTCACGAATGATCTGGATCAAATGCCAATGAAGATAAGAGTGCAAGTGCAAATATTGCCTGATAAATCGAGATAAAGACAGCCGTAAATGATAGTTTTTATCGTACACAAAACAAGTTGCATGATTGCTATCGTACACAAATCACGTTGCAAAGCTGTTGTTCTATTTGAAACTAATTGGATGTGGAAATCGATATTGATTCAGTAGGTATCCGGTGTCATATTACAAAGTCCCAGTTTCCAGACCGGTAGTTGTGACTTACATCAACTGGATAGTTCGATTCAAATAGTTGCGTCCACTCCATCAATCAAGCTTGAACAAAGTTAATTTTTGGAACGACTGAGAACGAAAACTGGTCGCTTGTCAAATCAATACAATTCAACCACACATAGTCATGTTCCCTGCAAATTATTGGGCGGGTGAAAGCGAGTGCGTTGGATTGCAGCCAAGACAGCCCTTTCCATCAGTAGGACTTAGGACATCATCAGGTCTATGGAAAGGCCGCTTTGGCAGCCTTCCAGTCCACGCCCCATAATACGCCCATCATTTGCAGTGATTATGACTGTATTCGGTTGCACACAGAGTCCTCGATGATGACGATCATGTCCAAGGCGTGTCCTGGCGCTGGAGAGAATATTTGCTAAATGTGTCTCCTCCTGCGCCAAAGTTTCCACTCCGCCGCCCCTTCCCCACTTTTTACAAGAGGAAAATCATCCTACTTAACTTTCCCGAATGTTTGCCGATTTGCCATCAAGTGATACCAGAGGGTGTAGACATTTCTCATCAATTGTCAGAAATAGTACAATCCTGCTCGCCAGTGATGATGGGCGCCTTAGTGCGACCAGGTTCGGCGCACGGCCAGCCCATTCTCCATCACTTGCGGGTAAGCGGCACCAATTGGCGGCTGGTGAAAACTGACTGACATGAATGACAGGGTACAGTCTTGTCGCAATACGAAGAAAGAAAGGGCTGACGCGCGCCAAACCCATCCCCCTGACACGCCACTGACTAGAAGAAGGTATAGCGCGCGTGAATCGGGGCCAATTTGAAAGAATTTTTTCCCTAGCAAAACTGAACCACTCTCCTGCAGCAGCCAAGCACGACTGTTCGTCGGTGATTCCCAGCGTGTGACGCGCCTTGTTCACTATTGCAGGATCGACTCTCCCCGAAATTCCTGATTTTAATTATAATACAAGGGCACGCTTGAGAATTGGCTGACAGGGAACCCCTCTACTTTCCGGAAGGTGCGCTGGTCCGCAGCCGACTAGAGTGTGTCGCTTTCGCCATCTGAAAGTGCGAAGAGCGGGCGCTAGAGTCCTCTGTTATTCAGCCCGGGGTTCACGCTTACTTCACAATGGTGACTAATTCCGATATGAGGCAAGACTATGAAGACACGAACAGAGTTCAGGATATAATGCGAAAGAGGCGAGACCAACCCATGTCTCTTTCATAGAAATGAGAGTTCATCCGAACGCGTGCTCCTTTCTCTTCTACTTGTATGATGCTACAACAAGAGGGGTCATTTGAGGCAATTCGACGGTTTCGCTCTCGCTATGTTTTTTTGGACTGAACTGCTTCATTTAAGAGCAGTTCAGGCACTCGATAATTTGGTGTCGGCCATAAGAAAATGCGAGTAAGGCGTTAGTATATGTGGGGAAAAATGGCGAAAGAACGGAGCTACGAAACGGTCAAAACCTGCGAAGAAAGAGCCTCCGTCCTTATTATGTTAGAAATCAATTTTGGACGAGTTTCCTGTATGCATCTTGCCAATAACCGCCACCGATGGTACGGCTACATATGTGGACACCACATATGCAGCCGTACCATCGATGGCGACTATCCATGCAGTATCACGGCCGCTTCATACCAATCCCTTCGCTTCATAATTTGCTTAGCAAATGAATCGATTAGAGCGTCAGGAACGGTCGTCCATTTGTGGGCGGGCGGGCGTGGCGGGCGTTTGGGTCGGTATGTTGTGGCTTGATAGGACCCTTATAAGGGTACCTCAATTGGAAAAGGCATTATGCAGCACCTGCTTAGGGCCGCGGTATTCCGTCCTGCCAGACGTATTAATCCTACTCGTCTGGGGATTTTCGTGCCAAAACGTGCCTTTAAGTCTGTTTGAAATTATGGGACCATGCAAAACAATCTTTGGTTGTTAATTACAGATTTTTCCATTACTGCATGTGCAGTGCATAAATGTTATCCGTCTCTCTTTTGATATAATACACTTGTTTCCACTGAAATCTAAATCAGTGGAAACCAGGATAATATATCAGGGTACAATAAAAGGTAACGAAGCGGCAACAATCGCATTACTCATCAGTCAGCTCTATCTCGAGAGACAATTGAAGGTGTGATTTATGCTGAGCGTGCGCCGCAACTAAAAAGCCACTAAAACAGCTGAAAAGCCAGATTCAAAAGTACTACTCCCTATCCCTATAAGATAACAAGCACACATTTGTTTATCACAATTACTTACTGCATTCCATTGATAACCTCTAAAGGGGCATGGCTTGGAGCGCAGCTAGACAAGATTTCCCACCAGTCGCAGCGGGCTCGAGACGACATCATTGGTGGATAAAGGATACCCTGGCTGCGCTCAAATACGCGCAGAGTCACACGCCCTATCATTTGCGGGGATCATAAGGGTAGTGTTAGAGAACAAGAGCAGAATCAATTGTCACGTTAAATTCGACATTAGCACACTGCGCCAGAAAAAATAAAGTTCGTTCTCACTCAGTTGTTCCATAATTCTTGTTTGGTTTTTGTTGAAATTCATTTTTTTGCTATTCCAACTTGAGTCATGGCCAAACACTTGTGATATATTGGAGAGCAGTGAGCAGGGCAAATCCGACCAAATTTCAAAAATAGAAGTTCTAAAGCGCCGCCAAGGCTACGTATTCTTGTGCCCCACTCTTACAGATACGCCTCTGATTACATTCCGTCTGAACTCTCGCAGCCACGCCTCTTATAACTGCTCAGATATGCACTGTAGAAAGAAGCGGACAATGGAATGCAACAGAAGGAAATCTATTAGTATCTGGGACGGTGTTTTATGCAGACGTATAGGGGAGAGTACCATGGGAAAAAAATTAGAAATCTGAGAAAATAGAGAACGTTGGGGTCAAGGTAGACCGTATTTGGTCGCTGAAGGTCGTACTCGCCTTTGAAAAAATGTTTCGGGACCGTTGACTTGTCGTGGTTTTTTCATGCGCTGGACCCCCTCCCAAACTGCCCGCTCGCCGGTAGTTTTTAGGAAGGTTAAGAAAATTCGGGATATTTATGGGTAGGAAGAAGGAGAAAGAAACGGCAAAATGAGCACAACTTCTTTATAACCCTTTTCACACCAAGAACAATGCAAAAAAGAAAAGACATCTAGAAAGATACTTGAAAACGATATGCTTTGCAATATTCAGAAATGATTAACAGCTAAGAAATTCACGAACTAGTATCATACAGAATTGTAATGAATCGTAAAGTAATGCGAAAGAGAAAATCGATAGACATTTTCGAATGGAATCGATGCAAAGATAACCACCGTTTAGCGACGGGAAGGGTTTTTTTTTGTTCCTGTTTTCGCTGGCAGAACACCTCAGAATCATCCATGTGAAAGAAATCAATCAATAAATTGTACGTACAATTGACTAGCATTGCGCAAAAAAGCACCTGAGTTCAGAAAAATTGAGAGACAACAGAACAAATTCCTATATGTACAATTGATTTGTATGGAGTAAATAATCGAGTAAGAGAAAATATATACGAAAAAACAATGTAAACAAGAGTACGTGATCAATACGGCTACCGGTTTTTTAAAAGAGTATGAATGACACCGCTGATACAGCGCTGTAATTACAGCGATAAAATGTTCGAGGTTGAAATTCGAAGTCGGGGTTTTTCGGGTTCATTACCCGCACCACTAGGGGGTCAGCCTATCGACCAATATGTATTGGTCGATCCTCGATTTCCAATTCAGCCGTGGCCGCGTTATCACCTTTCTGTTTGTGGGAGCCAAGTGCGAAAGCGATTGCCGAGAAAATACATGCTGCTACTACACCTTGGGCCATTCTTGTCGAATATCCTGGCACTTTGACGGCATCGTAGTCCCAATCGCCTTGCTGTAAAAAATAAATGCAATAAACGAGTTGTACTGAGTAAAAGACGCAACTAATCAATCTTTGGTTTCAGACCACTATGATTTATCCCTTTTACTACTTGACAAGCTACAGTTCGTAATTGAGTGCAAAAAGGGGTGTCTTGAAAATATCATTTTAGGAAAACAAGCGGAATACAGTAGCACCGAATCCTGTGCGTAAATTGAATGTGTCGGCTCTGTGAATGCACGCAATTGGGCATACCGTAAGCCGGCCAGAAAGAGACAGCGATACGTAATCCACTCCCCACCCGACCAGGAGTTGCCCAGGCGATAACTGAGTGGTGTTGTGTGCACTCGATGCTCGTACGCAGAGTTTACGTGAATTCGGGGAACGGTATCCCGCCTGCTTTTCTCAACTTGCCAATTAGCTGCCTAGGTATGTT
>MU913061.1:0-23671 GCA_036418165.1 Cooperia oncophora
CCACGTGGAAGCTGGCAGGAGACAACAATTGGTGCAGAAAGGGTGGCGCCGCGTCAAACCTTTCTTTCCCCCTGGAACGGACAGAGAACAACTGTATATGCATGGCTGTATATGCCGAAAGGGAAAATGGGGCGCTGTTTGTCGACGGGGGGGCATTTTGTACTACCATTGCTTCCCTAGTTCCGGTTTACAAATCTCACCCTGGTAAAACTTGTGAACCCTTGTGAAGCTGGTGCAAGATCGTCTAGCCACCATCCTAAAACGTGTCAACTCGAGAAAAGGCTACCTAGATGGGTCGGCACATCTATGGAAAG
Source organism: Cooperia oncophora (assembly GCA_036418165.1). Classification (NCBI taxonomy): domain Eukaryota; kingdom Metazoa; phylum Nematoda; class Chromadorea; order Rhabditida; family Trichostrongylidae; genus Cooperia; species Cooperia oncophora. The sequence continues at coordinate 315 of MU913061.1, forward strand.
CAGAATGCCCCCCCCCCCCCCACGTCGACAAACTGCGCCACAAGAAACTTCAGGAAATCAACCTTTGTTCGACTAATAGTTTAACTTACTACTCGTGTTTTTCTATGAATCTTCGGCTTTCGTGAAACATTTTTATCATGCACAAGTTCAAGAATTAATTCAAGATAAACTCGAATGGATGTTTACCGAGCAATTAGAACCTCCAATTTAGGGCAATATTTATTGAAATATGGCAACAACAAATGAATAAATCATCAATAAAACCACAAAAAATAAAAATCAACAACAGTAACAACAACAGCAACAAGTATTCAACATATGCTAACTTCGAAAAGTGTACAATTAATCTATAGTAAACTACTACTTTAATCCGAGTTTCAGCAATCATTTCCATAACAACAGTAAAACATCCAACACAACGGGCTCATAACTATAAGCACGAAAATTACTGGCAAGCGAGCCACAACAAGGATAACAATGGGCTAAGGAATTATAATACAAACTGTCACGTCAAACATTACAGGTAGATCAGACGTTCTCAAGATCTTCCACCTCATCTGCGAGATTCATCTGCAGGTACTTTTCTGCTTTTTCTCGAAGCTGAAAGGAAATCAATTATTTAGTTTTTTAAACAGAGTATGGGACAAACTACCTATCACTAACCAAAGAAAAACTAGTGTTTTTGGTACTTCCCACACACTTAATTTTTAATTTAAAAACTAAACAGAAGCTTACCAATAACCGCGACTTGTCGTCACCAAACCGCTGCTCAGCTTCCATCCACTTTCGGAACAGCGGTCGCAGTTTGTGCATACTAAGCTTCAGGGCGCATGCGCGCTCCAACACTTGTCTGAAAATATATTCCGTCTGTTAGTTATTCGACAAACGGTTGTCCAAATGATATCAGTAACTACTAAAAGAAAATAGTGCATCATAGAAGAAGCAGTGAAAGATCCTACCTAGCCATCTCAATTCCTGAGTGCTTAAGACAAAGATCGGCGTAGACCAACCACACGTCCGTCTTCTTGGGATAAGCAGTAACCTAAAAAATATTGGAGATAGGTAGAATACCCGGGGCGTTCAGAATTGAAAACGAATTCACCTATCCAGGAATCAAAACATCACGACATAACTCTAATTCGACACAATGTCGAGTTGTAAGGCAAAAAACTTCACCGCTACCCAGAACTTCAAATCTGGATCTTCTGTTATATATACGGAAACTTTGAGGTCAGCGAACACTTGTTCGTTCTTCAACGTTTTCGTCAGCAAAATAACGGATATGGTCACAACCCTTTTGAAAATGGCTACGAAGAAGATTTCATTATTACTAGCATTGTAAAATGTATCTAGCAAAACTCCTACTATATATTAATCCGCTAGAGTTTGTCTGTTGGTGGTGTGTGTGTGTGAATGTTTGTGTGTCTGTCTGGTGTTTGACACCGGAATCATAACTTATTTCAAAACAGCGATAATGGCGCTCAACTGATGAGTGATGTGCGAGGTAGCGCAGAGCGAACATTGATTGCGCGGAGATGGCAGGAAGCGATAGCAGTTGATAAGATACCATAAGGGGCCGTATAAAGGCGAAGTCAGCAAATTCATAACGCGCGTCACAGCAAGACTAGAGCGTTGGTTCCAAGAAGTAAGATAGGAGGCAGGACGGGAACATTATTGGTGGGTGGCAGGAAGTGATAAGAGCTGATAAGATACCACAAGGGCCTTAAAAAGAGTGAGCTACCTAATTCATAACACCGGCCACAGCAGCGATGGGACGTTGATTTCAAGAAGTTAGATAGGGGGCAGGATGGGAACATTATTGGTGGGTGACAGGAAGTGATAACAGCTGATAAGATACCACAAGGGGCCTTAAAAAGAGTGAGCTACCTAATTCATAACACCGGCCACAGCAGCGATGGGACGTTGATTTCAAGAAGTTAGATAGGGGGCAGGATGGGAACATTATTGGTGGGTGACAGGAAAGTGATAAGAGCTGATAAGATACCACAAGGGCCTTAAAAAGAGTGAGTTACCTAATTCATAACACCGGCCACAGCAGCGATGGGACGTTGATTTTCAAGAAGTTAGATAGGGGGCAGGATGGGAACATTATTGGTGGGTGACAGGAAGTGATAACAGCTGATAAGATACCACAAGGGGCCTTAAAAAGGAAGGGTCACCAGCTCCATAGCGCGGACCACAGCGACGACGGGATGTGGGTTCCAAGAAGTTAGATAGGGGGCAGGATGGGAACATTATTGGTGGGTGGCAGGACGTGATAACAGCTGATAAGCTGATAAGCTCTTTATCACGTCCTGCCACCCACCAAACTGATAAACTTCAGCACCGGTGCCCAAGGAACAATGGTTAGAGGCTTCGTGAGTCAAGTACAGTCCTCATCATTGCAGACCGGTGGGGCGGGTGAGCCGCGCTGCGTGTGACTCGGCTGTGACGCGGCAGCGATGACAGTCGCGTCACAGCCGAGTCACACGCGGCGCGGCTCACCCGCCCCACCGGTCTGCAATGATGAGCACCATATTCTATCCCTTAGCGATATGGTTACGACCGCTAAGCTCTCGAGTTTCGACGAAAATTAAAGCCCTGGAAGCTGCTCAACGGAAGTACTAGGATGTGAGAAATCCTTTCATTCTATAAACCAGTAACTTTGTGTGTCGGTTTGTATGTTTGTATGTATGTAGGTTTGTATGGTATGTATGTATGTATGTATGTTTGTCTGTCCGTCCGCAAAATACTTCACGGGTTCGAGTTCGCTGGAGGCGAAAACGACCGCTAGGCAAACCGGTAACCGACTGGGAGGATGTAGCAGTCCAATGATTTGATTGTGATAACAGCCTCCGCTATATAAGACAACCATTCGGTACACTCCGAGCCATTGCACGAGCTGCTGGCGTGGCAGCTGGACGTGTGCTCGTGCGGGGGCAGGGTGGGGGTACCGGGTCGCCCTGCCTCCCTCTCCTGCACGTGCTCAGCCGGAGCTGAGCAAGTGTATGGGAGGGAGGCAGAGGGGAGGGCGGGGACGGGGTAGTGAGGATGCGTAGCGCGCTGTGATCTTCCCACACGATTCGCTCAGAAACGCGCACCAAGGGATGAGGAAACAACCGCTAACAAAACTGCAAGCCAATCTATGTTACCGTAACGAACTAAGAAGTTGTTTTGGTTGTGATAACACTCTCCACTATATAAGAAAACCACTACACTCCGAGCCATTGCACGGGTTGCTCGCGTGGCAGCTGGACGTAAGCGCGTGCAAGGGGCAAGGTGGGGGGGGGTGGAGTGGCGAGTACGGAATGGGGTGAGGTGAGGAAGGTGGGAGTTAGTATCGAGTGACCCCCTTCTCCCATCCTCACTCCCTTGCGCGTACTCAGTCGTCTGAGCCCATGCAGGGGATGGAGGCATATGGATTGAATCGGGCAAACTGGGTACAGTAAGGATGCGTAGCGTACGCTTGAATAGGAGCAGGCGGCAAGACAGAAGGAAAGAACCCCTAGCAAAACTGCAAGCTAATCCATGTTACAGCAACGAACTAAGAAGTTGTTTGGATTGTGAATCGCTCCCGCTATCTAAGCCAACCACTGTGATATACTCTGTGCTACTGCAGGAGCTGCTCGCTTGGGAGCTGGACGTGAGCACGAGCAAGGCGGTGGTAAGAACAGTGGCGGCGTAGTGTCCCTATGTTGCATGGCGGCTGCATACCACGTGCGGGGGTGGGTGCCGGTTAAATAGGGTCAGTGGGATATGATGTGGTGAGGGGATACCAGATGAGAACGGCGATTTCGCGATTAGGAGCACATAGCCCCTGCGGCGGTAAGGCGTCTACGGTTGCGACAAGATGGGGAGAAAATGGATCGACCGCAATCGGAACTGAACCGATTAATGTTGCATTATCAAATTGTGGTAGCTTTTGATAGTCATAACACCCTCCACAACATAACACAACCATTTAGTGCACTCAGAACCATTGCACGGGCTATTCGCGTAGCAGCTGAGCGTGACCTGTAGGGTGGCTGAGCGGGGAATAGCTGAGGTTAGTTTGGGGTAGCTGAGGTGAAGGGGTACCATATTGGCGCGACCAACGCTCGCCTGAACAGGAGCACGCAGCGACTGCGGAGACCGAAGAATCCGTGGCTGTCATAAGATGGGGAGGACAGTAATCGATTATCCATGACCAGATTTTAAACTTTTCATTATAAAAGTGCCCTGCGACTATATGGCTGCCCTGCACTATATGGCGCGTTCCTACATTTATTTGATTAGAAGACACCGGTTAGTCACCATGAGAGCATCATAAATGCCTAAGACAGTAGTATCGCCCTGCTTATGCCTTACTTTGCTCCTTTCTTTCACGAGTTAAGAAGTGAGGCTCTAAAGCAGTTGCATGAGCCCGGCGAAGCCGGGCTTCCAAGAAGGAGGAGAGCTCGGCGTTAGCCGGGCGATCCGACTGGTGTGAGGATATATCACCATGATATCGATGTTATTACCATCGAAAGTCTTTCAACCGCTAAGCTGTCCTATTTCCAACGGATGGTGAGTGTTTCTTAGAAATGTGATAAGCACCAGACATTAGCAAACGTTCATTAAATAGGAGAATCATAATGAAATAGGCCGTATTCTAGAAAATTGTAATCGGGCGAAGTGTTCGGGGTCAATACAGGAATCCTGTCAGCGCAGTACCATTACCATAGGTTCAACCATACGCGCAGTAGTGCGCGTCAGCCAAGCTTGTATAATAGAACTATGTAGTGCACTCTAAGTCACTTCAGTAAGCTGCTGATAAGATTCGAGGGATGTTAGAAGGGTATGGTCACTGAGTCCATCACGCGAGTCACAGCAACAGTAGGAGGTTGGTTCCAAGATACGATGTAGGGTTTAGGAAAGGAACACTAGGTTGGTGACAAAAACTGCCAGCATCTGATAAGATTGGATAAGGGGCGTCAGGCTCTTTCTTTTGATGTCATTAGAATTTCGGAAGTAACAAAGCGCTGTATGTTGCACGATCCTCTGGCCAGATTCAACTTTAACCCATTGCTCGAGCTATTTCCAATTATTTTTCTACATTTTGCTGGAAAATGCACTATGACGATTAGGCGTATTTTGTACACTCCACCGGGCTTCGCCAGGCACTCTCGCCTAAGGAGAAGAGTGCCTGGCGAAGCCAGGCCGGCCCGGCGAAGCCGGGCCGTGACAAAGAAGGAGGAGCACCCGGCGGCAGCCGGGTGATCCGACTGGTAAATTTATAAGTTACAAATTCTCAATCGCAAATAACTATAGAAAGATAAATAGACTAGTAACAGGTATTCTCATTTGCAGCGGTGCTCGTCGCTAATTCTCCTCCTTCCGCTACACTTTTTAATTGATTTGATTGTTGTAATCCGCTTGGACATTGGTTGATACTCAACATCTTTCAGTAGGTTTAACCTATTATCAATCCAATTTTCCTTCCTCCTACACGTATTTACTACTCATATCGTGTTATATCACTCTTTCATTATTATGTATAATTGGCCATCATCTTGATATGCATGAACTTTGCATGTATACCCCTTTACTTTTACATTCTCTCTCGTTTTATCCTATTTCTCAACACCTTCCCCTATGTTGTCCATGTCCTCATGTCGTCAACCTGTCGCACTGATGAGCTCGGGGGTTGGCTAGACAATGATGATTCGTCTGCGATACCGAGCGAAACGGATCATCTGTGCTCTGGAGTGTATTCCTTTCCCAATGTTTCCTTTCCTTTGCTTCTAATTGGCCTTGGGTGGTTAGTACGCTAGCCAGCATCGTCAGGACCGCCGTTTTCCTGACCTTATATCTGCCCTGTTAGCATCAGCTCAAAGAGAGCAGGAGATGGCTCTGGCTAATGTCTACCGTCCAGATAGTAGTCATTGTCCAATCACATCTTGTACAGTGAGGGGGGGTGTTTAATTCTCTAGTTCCATACGTACATCATTAAGCCTCTAGCGATTCTGCGATACAAGAACAATATCAAATCGGCAGGCTTTTGAAAGGTAGATAGTTGAAGAGAAGTTGGAATTCAAGAAAATCTCTGAAAACGACGGAGTGGTTGGACCAGTGGTCGAATAAAGTTTCCACCTGAAAACCTCGTGGCAGAAACAGGTGAACAAATGAAAAAAAAATTAATTTTCTCTATTAATAGACCCTCACCAGGCTTTCGAATAGTGTACGTCCCTTCTCAACATCTCCATTACGGAATTCCATTTGAGCGAATCGGCTGATCAATGGAACATCTGAAATGGCGATAGAAAACCGCTAATGAATTGAAGGCCGCGAGACTCGCAGAAACTGACGCCGTTGCTTCGGAACGCTAGCGAGTGCTCTCTTCATCAATTCACGCGCCGCATCGGCTCGATCGGTTTTCATTAAATGCTCGCCATATAGCGTCCAAACATCGTCAGAATTCGCACGGAACTTCTTCACCATTGCATCATAGATTTCATCGGCTTCCTCAAAAATTTAATGCTGAGGCAGCGTTTATACTATCTGACTGAGGAGATTCGGCGATTTAGGAAATTCGATTCAAGAGATTGCGAGACAATGAAAGTGCAAGCATCGATATGGCGACTGAGGGGAATCGGCGATCCAACCTTTTGGAAGATGGGACGACCGACTTTTTGGAAGGTTGGGAGATCCGGCGATAGGATGTTCGGCGTTTCGAGCGATTGCGAGTCAAGAGAGTGTACGTTTATCGAGCTGCGCCGTTCGCGACGGTGGCTGTTCTCCACAGTCGCCAGGCCGATGCCTATACCTCCTCATACTCTCGATTCGCTGAATCTCCCAAAACGTCCAAACCACCTCAGCCGCAAACATGAACGCCGCCTAACTCTTGATGGAAACCTTCGAGATAATAAACAAATAAAGAGCACAAATCTCACCTGATTCTTGCCAGTGTCCGAATATATGGCAGCCATTTGTTTGTGTATTTTGTAAGCGTCTGCATTGCCACAAGCTCGGCTGAACACCTCTTTTGTTGATGTTTCATCACCATATGCCACTTCCATATTCAGGAACGCGGTCCAAATATTAAAAATTTCGGCTTCTTCCCTTCAAATATGAGACATATTTACTACCAAGAACTTCTAAGTGATCTGTATTACCTGTAATTAATTACTGTGAGAGCTCGCTCAGCAGTAGCACGCGCCTTAGTGAGGTCATTCTTTTCGAGGAAGAACGATATATATCTGCAAAATGGTAATCTGAAGAAATGAGTGCATAAGACATGATAACACCCATTTTCATACTATAGGCACACTTTTCGTAGCCGTTAAAAGTCGCGATAACAGGTCCTGTGATTAGGTGAAAAATTTGCCTCTTCATTCCTTCTGTACCGTCTTGTTCGCTGCGTATTGAGGGGAGTGTCAGGAGGGATGGATTGAGCGCGGCGCCAAACCTGTTCTCCACCAGTTGTTGATGTGGAGAAGCGACAATCATTGGTGAAAAGCGACTGATACGAAGGATATGCTACAGTCTTGTCGTTTGGTCGCTCAGCATTTGATGGAAACGGATTTAGCGTAGCGCCAAACATCGCCTGACACGCCTATTCAACTGCAGCGAACAAGACTGTGACACCTCCGTCTATTACTCGTACCATACTTTGTCAGTTTCTGCTGAAACGTCTCGCTTTTTAAAGACAGCCCCCGCGCCCAAGTAGTACACTCGGTCATCCTCCTTGTGCAAGTAGTACAGCCCCCAAGCTAGAAACTGTCCCACTCTCGCGACTCCACAACGAGCGAGGAGCAAGCTACAGCCCCTCAAAGTTCTAGTTCTAACGCCCGCTCAGTTGGACCGCCTCACTTGCTAGATGCCCTCCGACGGAGGGCCGCTCAGTTGTTCTTTGTTGGGGCGGCGGGCATTAATCGGCATTCATGTCCTTTTCGCTGACCACGCTCGTGCCCATGAATAATTCTGCTTTCCTTTATTACATTTTATTCATTAGCAGCACATACAGTCAACTTCATCCCATCTCGCAAGGTAAAACGCGTAAAAATCACGAGCGACCCAATTTTCGTAGTTGCAAAAGCTCGACGCACTAAACACACTAAACGATACGCGCTACCGTAACCCTTAATTCGGACGCCGAGTTTTAGAAGTTTATTTCCTCTTTTTCAAGAGTTTTTCTTCCATGTTTTTGTTGTTTTCCGTATTCTTTTTTTTTGCATTGGATGATATCCATTACTGGGAGATGCGAAAAAGGGATTTGTGAGCCAGGGGTTGCACAATGACCGCAGGGCTGTGTGACTGACAGGGAGCGATTTTGGGTGCTAACGTAGTTGGGAGGGGCCACGCGGCTCGCGGCGAGTGATGACTCATCGACTCTTCTGCTTTCTCCTCGGCAAAAAAGAAGTAATTTCATGTTTAGGACATGGATATAACACCGTCCTAGCTATATTCAAAAGCTAAAACAGTTAAGGCTGAAAAGTGCGAAGAAACAGTTGTAGGCTGGAAGATTTTGCCTAAAATACAAACGATTGTTGCCTTTTTGTTGATTCTTGACTATAAAAGATCAAACATTTGTTGTTTTCAGCTTCTGTGGGATTTCTCAGCAAGTTTCCGGTGAATCTTGTTTGTTTTATTCTAATTTTGCTGCTACCGCTATAAGTATGTCAATGAGTGAAGAGCCGATGAGTCATCACTCGCCGCGAGCCGCGTGGCCCCTCCCAACTAGTTAGCACCCGATTTTGTTTATGGTGTTCTTGACCCTTGTTTGCTTTTTCTTCCTTGAATAATTGCTTATCAGCTACTGTTTCACAATAGAAAAGCAATTATCCATGACACTTTTATCGCAGGAGCTGTCTTCAAAGCACTTTCCGGAAGGGGACCCAGGAGGATTCCAGGGACGTAATTCAGCAACCCCCCAAACTTCAGCATTGCGCCTTACGAGTCGTACTGCTTCTTGTTCCAAGCTTTCTTGATCAGTTGTTGCAGGGTACGCTTTTTCACCGTGGTTTTCCTCACTATTCCATGCCTGGACTCTCAGAAGTGATGCATAACAACAAACCTTATCCATATCTCAGCAGAATTAGGATCTTTTCGTAAGAGTCGAGCAAAGTCCTCTTGGGTTTCTGGTTCAAAGTCACCCGAGAGTTCCACTTCTCGATTTGTCAGCCTTCGCTCTTTCTCCATATCCTGTTCTTCCTTAGCTAGAAACAGGCAAAGTCTTTCTAGCCACAGGATGAGATTTCATGTCAAAAAATCGATTACAACTAACTCATTGCCTTCACTTTCTTGATCTCCTTCACCCGCTCTTTTTTGACTTCCACCGGCGGTTTCTGGACCTCCTCCGGTGAAGCCTTATCTGCTGCGGGTTTATCATCATCTTCGTCGTCACTTCCAAGTTTACCCACAGCTGCAAGATCTTCTGGGCGAAAACCAGTATTTGTCCAGTCAAATCCGGGATCACTCAACTAAAAATCGTTTTTGTGATTACTGCTTTTGCACAAGGTTTCGAAAAGTGGGGAAAAAACTAGACAACACGATTTTAGCACCTAAACCCCGCCTACTAGGTTGAATTCTTCAAGCTCAGAAATACGAAAACGGTTGATACCCACCGAAACCTTTTCAACTGGTTCGGGAGAGGATTCCTTTTTCTTCTCCTTTTTCGGTACTACAGAGTCATCTTCCTCGGCTGCTCGTTTTCTATCCTAAAAACGGCTATTACAAAGACTATTGGAAAGTCACACTCTTGTTTGCTGCGGATCCTGTGGCTGACTTTGGCGCGGCCTTTTCTCCACCTGCGGTCGACGGACAGCTTCATTTGGTGGAAAGCAGGCCGGCGTCGCGCTAAACTTAGCCCCCACGAAATGCCATCTGCAGCGAACAATTACTGCACAACAATGAACAACCACTACCACATTCTAGCAAAGCTAGTGCCTTTGAACAAACTACCTGGATTGCGGGTGCTTTGAATACAACGGCAACAAGCGAAAGGGATATCCGGCCTTCATTATCTACGTGACGTACTCGTACAGTAACTATCGAGTTCAAGGTAATTGTTGAGACTTCCCTGAAATTGAAACAGTGACAATTCGGCAAATTTAAGGTTAGTTGTGAACTAATCTAAAAATAGTGACTTCTTGAAGCCCCTGACACCTGTATGTTTTGCAACAATGTGAAGCTCTAAAGATTTATTCCAAAAATCTGGGTAGGTCCAAGCATCTTATGAGCCGGCCGGGGGGGGGGAGGAGGTATACCGATTTGGGTGCCAGTCCGTGTAAGCTAGATTGGTACACTCGTCAAGTTATCTGAATAAAATAATAAGCTATCATTTCGGCCTGACGAAAGTGTTACCGAATAACGCTCCAGTGTTTAATAACCTGAGGAGCTTCTGAGGACTTTCTGAGACTATAGTGTCGCTCGGTTTTTCGAAATAAACTTTTAAGGCTGCACATTGCTGCAAAACATTGTAAACTTGGGTCTATTGCGATGTAAGCAAGAATCCAATTCATACGGATGGTGTATTTTCCGGAGGCGACCAATAATTCCTGGTCCGATTTCTACCAACAAGGCATCAGTTGTATGTTTAGCAACGAATCCATCGCACTGAAAAAGGTGACATATTAGGGCAACAGAACTTTGGGACACTCCGGTTCTTGCTGTGTGCGAGATGGCAGTCACTTTCGGTTAAAAAAAAAGTACGGGATCGGGGTTGGAGGGCAGTGAGTTCCGCGTGCGATTTCCATACGCGCTATGCCCACAATAGTGGCAGCGGCTTGCGTTGATACCACAATCACTGTATCAACAAACACTATGCGAACTGACCCCTCTCTTCACGTGTAAGGGTCCAGAAGGTCTTTTGCTCATGGCAACCTTCTCTTCCTGGGCATTCAACCAAGGAAAGGAAAATAGGGAAGAGCGATGCCGAGAAGGAAGGAAGGAAAAGAGGATAGAAGAGGAAAAGAAAGAGGGGGAAAAAAGCTGCCCGCATTCGTAAGCCCGCGCATGCCGCACAGCGGAAACAGGCACTCAGCGTTAGAAGAACAAGCCGAGAAGTGAGAGGCGCAAAAAATAAGCAGACAGGTCTCGCGTTGTAGGTGTGCACAGATGCGTGGCTGGCCGTGCAGCTTCGCAGGGAAAGCATGGAGTCAGCACCCGCTTAGCACCACCCTCCAGCCCGTTTCAGTGCCTTTTTGATCGGACGTACTGGTACCGGGCCCATCACTTCACACAAGAACCAGGATCTATGGAGGTGTTTTAATGGCTCTGAAGCAGTTTGCAGGCAGGAATTACACTGAATAAGATAAGAGAGAAAAATGCGACTATGGCGTAGAAGGAATCTATGGAACATACACACGTAAATACTTACAAGAAATGAACTACCAAAACTAGCAAACAAATTACCACATATCCTGCCGCAACTTCGCTGCGATCGACGAGCAGTCGTCGGTGATCGTCCTTCTTAGCTGGCACGTCTTTGTTCCTCAGATACGACTCATACCGACCTTCTGCGCACACGTAATTACGTTGAGGATTTTGCTCTTGACGCAGCGCATACAAATGAAAGATCTAAAAAGGTTCACTGTCGTCCCATACTAACTGCAGCGTTCACAGTCAAAGTTCGCGAAACTTTTCCTTGAATCAAATCTGTTTCAAAAAAAAAATTCATGGCTTATATATGGACCATCATTATCAGGGGTCTGTTGCCAGCAACCAAACCAAGAGCGGCTGCCTTTATTTCAGGAACTTTTCCAGTCCGTGCCGAGAAAGGCGATTCATGCACATTTCTCTTTCATATCCAGTTATGCCGCGATTCAACTTGTCTGCCAGACAGGAGCGGGAGACGAATTGTACACAGCGCCGCACAGGCGCTCCCCTTGACAATTGACCAACTCATGGGGAATCGTTTCACTGAATTCCAAGACTTTCCGGATGAGTGAGGACCTCCGTCATTTGTCCTTTTGAAACAGCCAACCGTAGTGACCAAAGAGCGAACGCCGTGTGAGCTGATTTCAGTCAAGCGCAATCGGTTCAAATTCAACGCAGATGGCCTCCTGGACGAGGTCTGTCTTTTAGAAACCACTTGAACGAAAGCGACCGTGTCATTTCGAGATAGCCGCAGGACCTAAGGCCTGCATTCATACTTTGCGTCAGCGCACACCAGCGGACGGCAGGTTCCGAGCGTTTTGAGCGTAATATCGATCTAGCGTACGCCAACATTTTCGCTGGCACTTCGAGCTTGAGCAAGACTGCTCGCGAAAACGCTTGCGTACGCTGGCATGCGCTAGACCTATACGTACATTTTCTTAGTCACTGGCGCTAGCGTACCCTCGAAACGCTGACGCAAAATATGAACGTAACCTAAAGCGAAGCAATTGCCGTGCGGCTCCAACCACGGTCCTAGTCGAGATCGAAATAGCCGAGCGTCACGATGCTTTTTATCCTGTTTTAATAACGCTCGTTCCTTGATTTATCAGCTGAGAGCGATGCTTCTTATCCATCTTTCCTCTGTTCTTTCTTGAATTTATCATCCTTTCCTCCCCTTTACTTTTCACCTTTCCCAAGAGCAACTGTTTGACGCGAACAGTTGTCCTTGAAAAAACCAGAGGAGTTAAGCTCTCTCGAGACCATGTGAAATGAACCACTTTGGAATTTGAAAAAAAAGATCAAGGAAACTTTGAAAGCTCGAAAACTTTGGACTATCTTAATTGTTTTATGATGATAACTGCTGTTTTACGCCGCAGTTCGCATTCACACCAGGCGGGAGTCGAACCCGCACCTCACGCTTTCCGGGCGAGTGCGCTATCCGTTACGCACCAGGGCCGCTTTTATCTTCTCAGCTTGACGGCTTATACGCCGTAGCCTTAACAAGAACGACTGTTCAGCACGGAGCAAACGACTCACAGAAGGGTGGGTCCGCAGTCGCACCTACTGCACCCCATTGCGAGTAATTTGCTCCCTACTGAGCAATTGTTCTTGTGTAGCCTAACGCCACTCACACGTTTGAAAGTAAGTCATTGATCAGCCAGATTTCGTGTGCATGGATGAACAGCGAAAGCATTTGTCCTCTGTTGTCTGGCCTTTTAGGACTGAGCATAACTCACCCCAGTCACGTTGAAATGCTTCGATATGTTGATGCACTTTCTCGTAATTATTCGCGATCGCAGTCGCACACAACGTCGCCAGTTGTCCGTTGGCCAAATGAAAACTGCACAGACATCGGGTGATGCTTTACATGCGTCACGCGAGCAGTCAACCGATGACCGGGTTCGAACTTCTGAATTATCCATTGACAACACTTTTACATGTATGGATCAAAGTCAGTATTCTATTAGGGTGTCCACAAAGTTCGTTGGCCATTCGTTTTTTCAGAGCTGTAAAGATATCTCACCAAGTTGAACTTACCGGTCCATGATATAATCTCCATGCATACCTACTTTCGCCAACGATGGGGTAGACGAGGCAACTCCATTCTTCCCAAAGTGGCCGGCCGCCGACTCGGCCCCAAGTCTCGATCACGTCCTCGAGGTCGCGCTCGTTATTCAGCTGTTTCCGTCCAAGAAATTTTGCATGGACCGGAAGATGTGGTAATCGCATGGACTATGTCCCGGGCTATACGGTGGATGCGTGATCGTCTCGATGCCCAGCCTGTCCAGGACGGCCTGAGTATCTCTCGCTTTGTGGGGGCGCGCGTTGTCTCAGAGCAACCACGGATTTGCAAGTTTCTGGGACAAGGCGGCAGCTTTCACCTTGACCTCCTGCAATTCTTTAGAGAGGGTCTCTGCCGTCACTGTGGCATTGTTGGGTAGGATGCTGTAGTGGACGACGCCGTGGCGAGAGAACCAGAAACCTCGGCATATCTTCGATGCCATAGTTTCCATTGGTGAAGCGAGTCCCCCATTTTGACATCCAGTTCTTAGAAGGGGTGTTATTACCAAACTGCTGACGCATCCTGGTCGTGGCCTGACGTCTGGAGATGCCCAGGTTGTAGTAGTCCAGCAAACATCGGCGGTGGTGGTGACTATCACTCATCTTCACTGCTTTATTGTGGGAAGAGCAGGAAGAAATTTAGAGCTAGCTAGCTCAGAAGATAGCCCATCGCGAGTACTTTCAGTATTGCGAAATCTTTATGCAAAATCACAACGCGTTGCGTAACGCGACGCTGTTTACAAATGGCCAACGAACTTTGTGGACACCCTAAATAAACTAACAAGAAACAACAACTGATTAAAAAAATTTCTGGAAAAAACTTGAGCTCTCAACTGTCAACTGACCTTAACATCTGCTTGCAGATCGAAAGCCAAGTTCAAAAGTCCATGGCCGTGACCCTTCTTGATCTTTACAGCACTCAGAACTTTCGCCATTCGCATTTCACCGCCTTTAGGTATGCACTCGAACACTTCTCCATCATGCTGTGGAGCGCTAACCTTAAAATGACGACTGGATTCTTTATTGAAAGCAAAGCAGCAAAATATAAAAGAGACCAATTTCTAAGCCTCAACTACTTATACGCAAAAAGAAGATCGGGGTACGAACGATCCGCAAACGCAGCTCAGCTGCCATCCAGGCCGCTCCGACAGTATAATCCGAAGAATGGTGGTGTAGGTGGGAGATCTACGCTTTGGTGACACGCAGAAACTATCAGAGCATTTCCGAGCTGTTTTCTCGACTCCAGCACAGCATTTACAGTTATTTCTGGGGTGCCCACACTGGACACCCGAAAAATGGGCCACACTCGCTGACCGCACTAGCACAAGCTTCTGCACGCAGCAAAAAGACTATGCGTAGAATTAACGTTCAATAGCTAGTTGAATTACTGAAATTCGCAGCGGAGCGGCAGTTAATAACACTCCACGCTTCAGTTGGAAAAGGTGGTGGTAGTGCTGCGCTTCACTTAATTGGCAAAAGTGTCGTGCCATAGCACAAGACATGAAGTATTAAGCACAAAAAACTGCTCAAATGCCCCATATAGAACTATTAGGTTGTCCGAAAGTTCTCAGCGTTTTGTGTTACTATTTTTTGTACATTCATTGCTGATTAAAAACTCATTCTCCCTTGCGTCTCAGTAGTACATCCTAAAGAGAATTTTTTGCGCTATCTGATGGTATGATTGCCGTTTCACCATTGCTGTCAAAACAGCAATTTCGGACGATATTTTTCTTCAACTACAAATTGGGCCAATCCGCAGTCGAGACAGCCGAAACAACGGCTCTGCTTCTGCACTACTTTTTCACTCGAAGAAAGAGGATCCCTCTTCTCGGCTGGCAATAGAATGCGCCTTCTATCAAAACCTTGAACTCTGAGTATAAAGTATACCTTCATATCATCACCGACAGCTTCGTGTGCTATTTGACCAGACCAGATAGGATTGACCTCCACACGGATATTTTTACTCGTCATCTCTTGGTTAGGAATTACGAAACAACGAACAACGTCACCAGGCTAAGAAAAAAAACTATGAGAAACGGAAGAGAAAAACACCGTAAAACATGGAAAAAATGCAGGTAATGGAAATAATGACTTGCATTGAAATCATTTTGAAAAGCGACCAATGAAGCTTGTTTTCGCGCTTTTCCCATTTTCGATTCATCCATCGTCAGTTCTGCGACACGTACCTAAGACGAAAATAATCAAGTACTAAAATAGCAGATCCTTGGAACAAGTGTAAGAACAAGAAAGTGGGCGCAAAACGAACCTTTGAGTCTCCCCTCTTGATTGGTGTGAATCGGATAACTTTTACAACAACTGCTTTGTTGCGATTTCGCTTGATAAAATCTTCAAGGGGAGAACTGCTTCCCATTAGAAATCGTGCCGGGAGTTCAGAAACATGGAGACGACCTGAAAATGCATGCACGCATACTTTTGCCCTTTTCAAAGTGGAGTTAATTGTAAATATTTCTATTGAGTAACCAGAAATGGGCGACTGATTAAAGACGAAAGAATTACCAATGTTTCCTCCAGGCAGTTGAACAAGTGCAGCAAGTTTGCCATGATCGCGCCGATCATCACTAGTCCACTCACCCATCACAGTACCTGTGTAGGTCTTGAGATTCTTGACACTTCTAGTTCGAATACCCTGAAAACCATCCATTGATCAATAAATGGCAGACCAGTGTGTTCAGCTTCCCCAAAGGTAGAACCTCAACATTGTTGGTACGTTTAATGGCTTCTTTTGTGTGGCAACGAGGTTGTTAGGTGGAACCCTTTATTGATGGCATGAAATTTCGACTAGATCGTTTTCATCAGAGGCCTACGCGTGGCTCATGGTTCAAAACTGCACTCTATGTACCGCCAGATGCCTCAACTCGCGAGCGTTTCAGACTACCAAGAAAATTACCAAAAAATTTCTAATAGGGAAGACTTACGGTTCACTACCGCGCGAGCGAAAAGTAGCCACTCAATTAGTTAGTACAATGAGAGACTTACTTTGCCAGTACGGTAACGCACTTGTAGTCAGGAATAGCAGTTCCACCTCTTGTACCGACAACTAACTGGATAGCCACTTTCCGCCCCACAGCGGCGTACTTAGTGAGTCTCCCTTCAGTCTTTTCTTTCAATGGCTTTTCTGATAGTTTTTCAGAAACGTTCGGAAGCGGAGGCGTTTTGCGATGCAGAGAAAACAATCAAACCATGAGTTACTTATAGCCCTTTGATAAAGACGATATAGTCGAAAGGTCAGACCACCAGTTGAGAGTTCCACCCAACAACCATGTTAGCTCACAAGGAAATTCATCAAACGTAAATGAACAGAGTAATTTAACTACGCAAGCTACTGAAAATAAACAAATCAACTGATTCACGAACCAATTCAGATTTGGACTTCCGAGGATGTTCGTCACCTTCGCTCACATTCTCGTCAGAAGATCGGCCTAAACAAATAGGGTTGTTCTCATTCACGCGCTAAGCTGTGGTCAGTTAGGTCATGACTATGACTATCACTATGAGTATTATACGGCTCACTAGAAAGCTTTTTCTGCACTAGGCTCCCTTGCGAGGGGTACTTATGTAAACAGCAGTCGGGTAATGATACGGAAGGTGAGACGAAATGTGCCACTTTCACATTTTATGATGATGCTACACAGTGCGGTTTACCACCTTTAAAACCTTCACTGTTACGCGAAGTTATCCTTATTTGAACAGAAACCAATCTAATTGTTCTTAAGACTGCTATTTTAAGCTAACTGTTGGTGCGGAGAATGGTTCGGTTGAAATGAGCCGCCTCTCATGAAACGCGCGGATTTCTCCACGAAACATTCGGCTCACTCACAGCTATTGCATCGGCTCCCTCCTTCCTAGGTACAGACGGATCCTCATCTCTTGCTTACAACATTAACTAGTACATCCCAGAGCTGGACGCCATCCAGATAAGTTATTAAAGACAAACTCCACTTTCAACCAATTTGTATGACTCCTTCCTTGACGGAGTAGTCCAGGCCGTTTTCGCAAAGGCTATCCACATTTCGGCTCCTCAGTAAGTGGCGAGGCGTACATCGTGCGGTATACTACATATAACTGCGCCCGATAACAGTTCGTACTTAAGCTCGGCACTCGTACTTATTGTAGAGCCGCGAAGGTGAGAAAATCAAGCTAGATCTACACAAAACGAAACCGCCGCCATTTCAAGAGGTGTCATAATTCGCATCACTACAGAAGTTCACGTAAGAGCCCCCTAACGGGATTTACACCCTTGCTTTAGAAAAAAAGGTAGTTTTTATAAAACATCGGTCTATGTTTAGGAGAATGTTTGATGACAAACGAATGGCTTGATTGGAAGGACTGAACAATCAGGACATACGGGAGCGTGCACATGGAATAATTTAAAAAAAAAGTTAGAGTATGCCCGGAACTAACCTGCTTTAGAGGCACTTTTACTTGCCGAAATCAGTTTTTCTATCAGTTTTTCATCACCTTCCAGAAAGCCAATATATACGGTATTCGTTAGTTGTATCGTATTCGTAATTTGCACCTCATCACCAAACGATACCCGCACTGAAAAACCTCTCGTAATTCTTCTGCTAGCAAAGACTATATAGATGTCGCGATGTGATCTTGCGAGACCCCAACCAAAGAAAAAGGATAAATACTGTAGGAATTCTCTGAAAACTCATCATGATCAGTGCACGTTGTAGTTTTCCTTAATGGCAAGACGTGTGCCGATGATCATAGACAGGAAAGAATGGAAAAAGAAAGAAAAAAGGAAAGAAGAAGGACCATTTTTGATTTCCACAATTTGATTGGGATGAAATCTCGTTGGAACGAACACCAAGTGCTCCGTTCTATGCAGCACAACGACATAGTCTCTTTTCACCAGCACTATACGATCAGATGACGCAGAACCCTGGAAAGACACGCTTTCAAAATCCTCATAGTGGTCAGAAAATGCAGGACTGTTACCTTTGCACTTCGTTCTTTACTGCTTTTCTTCTTTTTCGAGGACATGGAAGCTTCTGAGTCTATCATAACCAATTCAGCGTCGTTACGTGGGAAAACGTAATCGATAATAAGGCATTTGATTTTATCTCCAACCTTTAAATTGCCTATTAAGCAAGACCGAAAATCGAAAGCAGATCATCGAAACTTGAAAAGTAACCTTGACATCTCCAGAGTAATTCCCTTTCCGAACACATCCGGTCAGCTTTCCACCAAACGTAACAAAGAGGACGTCATCCACAATCTGAGACACAGTTGCTGCAACAGCGCTGCCTGGAATGACAAAAATCAATATTCTAAAAAACGCTTATTCGCTCCCTCGAAGATAGAGCTCTTACCTAGCGAAGGCAATTTTGTTTTAGAGATCTCTGCAAGAGCGATCAGTTCTTCGACCGACGAGCGCAGCAACTGCAAAGCGACCGAAGAGAATGGTGATGCAGCCTTTGTTGGCAGATTCTGGTCTGGCACGCAGTCAGCCAGCTGTAATCACAGATGTTGGGCTAAGGATCGATCAACCAGAGAAAAAGAATACTGGCAGAAAAAGGAAATGTTTCACCTTCAAGCTGACACGAAAGGTTTTCTTCTCTCGATTGATCTTACTTATACGAACCAGAACTGTTTGACCAATCTGCAGACCGGTTGCACCATCCTTTCCTGACATAGAAAAAGGATTTAAAATTGGTTAAAACCATGAAACAAATTAGAACATATTGGGACAGGAACGTGTAAGGTAGAGAGTGACGAGAAATGACGTACGCGAGAAATTTGATTCTGTTCTAACACTGTATGAAGATCCCAGCATCAAAGAAGGTGCTCATTCCACTAAGGGTAGAGCAATTAATTCTAGTACTGGCCGTGAACGTAGCCGTGACGCAGGGTTACCATTGGACAGCAGTTCACCCAAGCAAGGGATCGCACAGGTATGTGTGCAACGAAGGCAACGATTTTCAAAGGAATTGAGAGTGAACGGCTCGGTAATAGTCAAAACCATTGAAATAATGTAGATACAAACAACAAAAAATCAGGAATAAAATTAGTAGAGTAAAACTTGGATAAAGCACTATTATAGACTCTAGGAGTTGAGCAGAAAGGTCCGAGGGACAGAAATTTGGTGTTTCTATATAGCATACCTCCATCGATATCGCTGAATGCCACTTTCCCAATGAGTCCACTTCCACCGGCTAATTCTACATAAAGGCAGCTGTCGGGTACACGCTGTGAAATCAAGCCACAAATAAGCTAAAACAAGGAAATGGTGATTTATAAACAAGCGAAAGTACTATCTGATCTAACCATAAGCTGTCAAGGAGAGAGAAAAAAGTCAGTCGGAGTTCCTCTTCTAATGGAAGGGCGAGAATGACTTAGAAATGGAAGCAGAAGTTCATTAAAAAGACAAGGAAAGAAACCATGCTTTCGCTTCCAAACGTGGTTTCAAAGAAGAGTGTCAGATCAAAATCCGTCCGAGAAGAGCAATGCCGAGAAGACAGAAAACGTACCTGTCCTTGTTTCAGATCATTAAAAGACTTTGGAACATTTTCTCCAAAAGTTTTCAGCCACTCACATACGAAACGCTTTGTAGTGAACTGGAAAAACCGTCATTCATAAATTTATTAGTAAGGCGCAACAAAATGTTACACCTATAAAGAGAGGGAGAAAGAGATACAGAGCGCAAACATTAGAAAATTCCCAGGTAGAAAAACGTACCCTGTTAACACCCCCGAGAAACCCTAGTGGAACGACAGGACTTAGCTTCAAGCCGGCTCTGAACGTCGTTTTCATCGATTCGAAAGGAGGATTTAACGAATCAGAAACAAGATTCGATACCAGACTCCCTTTGACGGAAGGGTTCTGAAACACATGCATTCACCGTTGGCCATTTATTTCGGCTGAAAGCACTTACTGAATCGAGATGAAGTATTGCTCTTTCTGAACGATGACCGTTAACTGTAGACTCCGTAACATCGTCAATAATAGCGGTCAGAACAGATTCGCCAACTGAGAACTCAATGGCCTGGAAACGAAAATATATTCAAAAACATTCGTTTACAAGCAGTTAAGGACTGTAGACAACGATACCTTGGGGTTCAAAATGTGTTCCGCACATCCAGCAGACTCATCAGCTAATGCCAATGTCATTTTGCTCTCAGCAACGTTGACTGACGTAACGCGAACTTCAAGAGCTTGCCCAACCCTTGAAGAGATTTTCACAAGTAATACGATAACGGAAACTTCAAACGAAGCGAAAAATCAAGGGAAGTATGAAATACCTGATTTCAGAGCCCATTCTTTTCGCTTCACTAGCAACGAGAAGTCCACGTGCTGTTCCAAAAAACTGCAACACGACACCGCCCGTCCCCAAAACCTTCAGCACAATGCCGACACTTACGACGCCCTCATTCTTTGTTTCGTATTTCGTTATTACAGCTCCCTTGAAACACCAACAGCATCAATCGCAAGGTAATAATGAGCAGCTGACTTCAAATTTTGAAAAAAAGGAAAGAATATTTTGATCACGTTGAAATGGACCAGGGTTCAGAATGTTACTGCAATGGGGCAGTGTGTGGAAAGCTCAATGATAACTCTCAAAATCGAGAGAAGGTGGCAAAATTCTAGGATGAAATTGAGAAAAAAGGCGATGTCCTATCTGACCTAAAGAGTAGTGTTAACTAAGAAAAATAACTACGAGAAAGTGACGTGATGATATCGGAGTAGAAAAGAAAGGAAGTCATAAGGAGGTGTAAAGAGAACAGCGATCGCATCGGGGCTTTCAGGTCGCAGGTTTCCTGCATTCATGCTGCACCACCACATAGTGCAGGAACGGAAACAGATGCAGAAAGCAGGGTCGGGACATATTTATGCTTTTTACAAAGAACTAAAAAGAGAAGACAAAGTGCAAAATACCTTGTAATTCACCAAAGATGGACGTGCCGTGAGCCATACTTGTTTCTTTTCCTCATTAACAAACCAAACACGACATTTGATAGATTTACCTGAAAAGGTAATGCATAAGTTCGAGTATGTGATTGCTTAGCGGTGCTGTTGAAGTTGAGGAGGTGGGTACCACGCCGCCAGACTGAGTTTTTGCGACTATGGCCATCTGAGGCTCAGCCTGGAGGAAAAATACATAAGAATCTCGGGTGAGCGTAGATCACCTTCCAAGTCACGCTGACGCATGTCACGCCTCTCCCCAACCTCGTTAGCGCTCCTGTTTGGCTTCAATTCTATTGGGAATTAATTAAAATCTAGAACTTTTTTAAGTAGTTTGAAACACTCACCGACAGTAAACACTTTCTCTAACGCAACTTTTTTATCGGAAGCATGTTCTGCAGGGATGAAGCCTTTCACGAAACCGTTCAGAGTCACTTGGACGCCACGAGGATGAACCTCCGTCACTTCGGCTTCAACCACTTGGCCCAGCACCGCGTCCTTTAACTTGCAACATTAGTGTCGTTTCACACGAGCATAAAAAAGGACGTTTTTGATGAGGACCAGTATCACAAGTAGAATTAAACATCAGAACCAAGGAGGGAGAAGCAACGTATACCGAGAACAGACGACCGTGCTGCCTTACCTTATAAGATACAAACTTTTGGCTGAGCATATCTTTACGAGTAGAGACAACAATACATCGATCAGCATAGCGGAAATTCATTACTCGACATGTGTGCTCTGATCCAAGAGTATAGATTTTCTCTGAAAGTATCGTTTCTGTAACATAAATCTACCATTTTTCCTAGAACACTGTGTTGTCCAAACTTGTCAATGCAAAAATGGGGGCATTTAATCGACCACAATACCAAGGCTGTTCAGAGGAATGGAGAAATGGCGAGCGTGGTGATCATAGCACTGAGGAAAGAAGCGAAGGCTAATGATTTCCCTGACACTGTTGCCAGGACTAAAATGCTTTCTAGGGAGTGACTAGTATCTCGCTTTTAAGGCAGCGTTTAGACTTCGCAATGACGCGCCGCTGTAACGCGCGTCGACGCGTTACCACTGCAAAGGCGCTCCACTTCTGTGTACGCGAAAGCAGGCGCATACACGAAACAAGCAGCCGCAGACGGGATACTCTTCCAAAGCACTGTAAGTCACTCCCGATCAAAACCAGAATGCGAGATTAGGGAAAGAGAATCCTTCCTATTTCCCCTACTCTCTCAGAACACAAGCGGCAAGCGCAAATCGATAGCCCTCTGCGGCTGGCTCTACAGCATTGAAGCGCGTCATCGCAGAAGTCTAAACCCTTTCTTTGATAACGAACACAAGCACATCATGCCTTTCAAGTGACTGCCAGGACAAAACCAGAGAGTAAATTCAAAAAATAACGAAGAACTGGCTCTAAAGAGGACCACTGGCGCTCTACATCAGATCTTCCGTTACCATTAGTTACAACCAGTTATGATGGTTTCACTTTTTCCCCAGCTCCCGAAGGGAAGTATCAAATGAAAAAACAACAGCAATAGTAATAGGAAGAAGATGAACCATACCTATCTCTTCAGGCTTATTCAGGTACTTTTTATAAGAAATTGCGGACACAAGTGGGACTTTTCCATCCTCTCCCGTAGGCAGCGAGAAACAAACAAGGTATGTTGATGGAACGACATCGATAACTGTGCATTTCAAACGATCGCCAACAGAATAGCCCTAAACACGTTCATCAAAGGAGCTCAACAACGTTTGATCATTGCGAGATCGTTAATAAATTATAAACATAAAATTAAAAACTGAAACTTAAAGTAAACCGGATAAAGTTCTTTAAACGTACCAGGAATGAAGAACGCTTTTCGGGTTTGCTTACAGCAATAATGTCGGGATGTGCGGATAGCACAAGAAGGGGAGTGTTCTTGTTGACAAAACATGACGACACATCGCAACGCTCTTCCAATTTTGGTTATGTCCCCACGTAGACGAGGAGGTAGATGGCTCTTCGCCACAAAACCACGAACACCTGAGAAAACAGGACT
>MU913061.1:23771-33950 GCA_036418165.1 Cooperia oncophora
TGGGCATCGCGACTGTCCGCCTGCAAAGGACGATGGTTTCAGGTAGTAGATGGCGACAACATGCAATTAAGGACCGAAAACAGTAATGAGTGTCTACGATGACGGGGTCTACATGAAGTCCGGTGCTTCATTCGACAGGTTAAAACGAGTTATGAAAACGCCGCGCCCATCGCCGCGCGTGGCGGTGGCAAATTACGATCCTCTTTACCGTCTCCCCTTACCCCGAACAGACGCGTGTCCGAAAAAAATACTCGAGTCTTCTGTCGAAAAGGGCGTTTCCCCCTGGTGAATGATGATGATGATACGATCGATATGGATACGCTGTTGGAAAGATACCATTTTAATTTTAAATGGCCTCGTAGCACGGATCGGCTGCATCATTGCAAACACCATTACAAACAGTTCAAGATATTCTAAACTAGTTTCTAATCGTCCAGAAAGTCCGAGAGGTGCTAGAAAGGCAACGAAGGGTTCGCCGCAAATATACGCTATGCTAGACCCATCGCTGGACACGAAGAATGCATGGACATCGATGCACTAAACTTGTTTCTTAGGTCACAGTATATGGACGTCAAAAAAGAACCTAGTAGACTTGTCTTGAAACATTAAACTTCCACACAATGTACTAAAGCCATAGACTGAAGGAATCACCAGCGCGACAAGGCACACCGCATCACAAGTGCATGACTGGAAGATCGATGTCCACTGAATCAGCCAAGTTTTTTCCCCTCCAAAGTCACCTGTTCCAGAACAAAAAAGATGTTGGTCACTGCCAAAGTGCAACCCCTCAATGCCGCGTTCAATCGCTGACATCGCTCGAAATTGTTCGAACCTGCAAAGTGGCCACTCAAAATTCGACTGGTATCATTTGATTGCCATAATTCCTTCGTATCCTACCACTACTTCTTATTATTTTCCGGTATGTGGTCCCTTCCGTCCCTCTCCTTGAGGAAATAATGCCCAAAAAAGCCAGCTGTAACTGAGCTAGTCATGAACTATCAGGTTCTTTCATCACCCCTCCTAGGCACTTCAAAAAGGCAAAGAAAAAAACGTCTATGAGCCAGCGTGTACGGAAAGAATCCCCCCCACTCCTGTCAGAAGAAAGAAGCCTTACCGTTCCCCAAGTTGACATAAACTCCGGCGGTTATTGACGGCTCAGCATCCGGTTCGCAGTCTATGATCGTCCCAGGAGTTAAATGATTCAGTTGCAGACTCTGGCAAGCCTCCAGGCATAAATTATCCTGAAAACAAACACTAAGGATGAAATCTTCCAGAACATTTTACCTCATTTCTAACTAAGCTTGCAATAATGACCGAAATAAAAAAATACTTTATCAACAAAAGCGATTGCAATAACTGGAAAATGAGATTTCAGTGGAAATCGGAGGGGAAGGGCGTTACTCTAGCTGAAGCGCAACTGTGAAAGCTCTTTGGCGTCAAAGACCGCGCCCATTCTGGTCGTCTGTGATTTTGGGAGAATGAGCATGGGAGAGGTTATGGAGAAGCAAAAAACGACAGGAGTTTACGCTCCGCCGGGAAAGGGGAGGTGAGAAGGAGGGCGAAAGTCTTACAGTTTGCATTAGTAGGACAGGCAGTGCTGACAGCTAAGGTGTGTCAGGATGAGCTGATTCGCCTCCGGCGCCGATTTGACAATCGGTCACCTCTTGGCGTCCAGTCTAAGAAGAAAGCACCCAAAGGTAGAACGAGGCGGGTGGGTTCCACCCTTGACTTGTCTCTTGGCACCGCCCCGACTAATAACGACATCTTTAATAAACTCAGGTCGCGCAGACCCTCCCCACTACACTGAGCATCGGCCGGAAAGACAGGCTTGGAACTTACGTGAACATTTCAGGATACTAGTCTCTAATAGTTCTCAAAAGCCATGAATGAAACAAAAGACTCGTCACAGGAGCCTTCTGAGGCCGTATGCTGTTTCCCCTGGGGGAGATAACGGCAATGTAGGTTTACAAGGGGATATCTCCCTCGTCATCCTCCCGCCCAGACCAACCAAGCCTTCTACCCTCCGGGGACGGTAAATTGGTACCAGATTCGTCTGGGAGGATAAAACACTGACTTGTACATCGGCTGGCCACCGCAAGTCATTGTATAGGCCACATCGCATTCAATAAGCCACTACGATTCTGAATGGAAGTAGAATGCGTGCCGCATCCCACAAAGGGATTGATCAACGGCGAAGACTTTATCCGTTATCTCCCTCGAGGCGGAGTACAGTATACGGCCCCTGATCGCACTCCTGAGTGAGAATCAAAACAAAAAGCGGAGAAAAGCAACGGACACTCACCTGTTCCACGTATGAAGTGACAGCTATAACTCTGGACGATTTTACAAGCTCTATCCGAACCATAACTGGCTGGCCAATAATTACACTTCGCTGTTGGTTCTTGGTAGGCAGAAAGGCTTGCAGTGATTGCATACCAATGTCCAAAAGGGCACCTGTACGTTTGAAGCATTTTATGGCCAGATGAGATCGAACTAATTACCCTAAAAATAGATCGTACCTTTCTCTTCGATACTTTCCACAATACCCTGCAATACAAGCCCAGGTACCAGTCTTGCGGGTGAGAAATGAGAATACAGCTTTGAAGGATCGCAAGTAACAAAAGGCAACGCTGACGTGGTTTTCTTCCCTTTTCCCTTCTTCTTTGCTTGGAAACACAGAACAATTAAGCTAAACAGAGGTGAAGAACGTTACGATAAAAAAGTTACTTACTTGTTTGTGAGCTACGCTCAGTAACACGAAATGGAACCATCTGACCAATAACAAATGCAGAATCTAGAGAAATTTTCTCGAGTTTCAAATATTCCGTGAATTTTTTAGATATCTGAAAAGGAGCACATTTGGGTAGAGACGAAACATTTCTTCTACAATTTGTGATGCTGTAAGGCAAAAATGTAGAAGAAATTCTGAAACTAAGAAAAGAAATATAAAATATACCTGAGTGGCAGGAAGTTTTACACGACATGAGTCGGCGGTTTCTAATAACACATAATCTTCATGAATCTGAAAAAAATAGATTCGTAAATTATGTTAAAAAAAGGATGAAACGGTTCAGAATGTCACTAAGAAGAATCAGAAACCAAGTAGAAGGGTAAACAGCGAAAAATACAAAGCTGTATTCCAGGACCATATCCAGCTAGCAGAAAGACTCCGAAGGGAGTCGCTGTGTGTGTTGTTTTTTGGCAAGAAAAATAGTGAAATGATACGAAAGCAGGGCGCTAGCGCATTTGGGGGAGGCATCGCCAGCGTAATTGCTTCGCTTCCCCTAATTAAAGTTTAGGCTTGGAGCAGACAAAGCCTTCTTTGCAGAATAACCTCTCGGTGACCCTTGTCGTCTGTTCTCTGAGCCTGATCCTTTCTGGGGAAGGAATAGAGTCGATGACGACTACTCTCCCTTAACTACGTAAGCGACTGAAACAGCACATTTCGCTTACCTCTATAACAACTCCTAACCCCATAACACCGTCGGTAAGGAGGTCCAGGGTCATTGGCTTGCTCCATACTGCTGACTTTTCTTCTGATTTCTTCTTTTTAGTGGGTGTTTCGGAAGACGAAGGAGCTCTGGACTTTGATTTTCGCTGAAAACAATAACAGTATTTGAATAAAAAGCTAAGCACCCATACAGAAATACAAGTAGATAATTATCCATCGAGAAGTTACCGATCGATATCTTCAATCGACCGGTAGCTCTCCGCTGGAGGGGTTGAAAACGAGACTTTGGATATCATGACGGCATTGGGCGAAGGCTTTTTGTACGAAAACCTTTTTTTGAGAAACTGAAATCACCAGGGGGTCTGCCCCGCACTCGCTATGTCAAAGAAGCCTTATCACTGTACAGAAAGACCATTAATACTAATATGCTACTAGTGTACTAGATGTCTCACGTCAAAAGAGATAAATTTTCAAGGAATAAAGCACAAGGCTATGTCGATAGCGCAACTGCTGCCACTCAGCCCTCCCCCACTCTCCCTGGGGGGAACACCGGAAAAAACCTCAACGCTTCAACATGGGGAGGGGCAATCCATAAACTCTAGGATCCCCTGAGTAAGTCAGAAATTAGATAAGTCCGCACGGCGTCGCGATCGCAGCGAGTGCGAACACCACAGCGGAGCTATAAAGTGGAATCGATCGCTATTTCTGAAAAGTTGATTACGAAAGGACATTTCCAAGAAGTGGGACAAACCATTACAGGTTGATTGATCGAAGAACTGACGAGAGATTTAACAGCATATGTTAAAAGGTAACAACAAACAAAGAAGGCGAAATATGGAGAAAGTTCAATGAGGGGCCTAGGAATAGACATATGAAGAGAATGATGGTGAAGTTCAGCAGAGGACAGCGAAGCTCCATTGAGGGATGAAGTCTGATTAAGAACTCTTACTCCACGATTCTCGTAATCCGCCAAGATCCCGAATGAGCCCATTCGCCCTTGCTGGAATTGTTATTTGATTATGTTTTTCTTCTGTTCCTATTTCACCAACCAGCTAATTTATGTTGAAATCCATTGCCTTCAAAATGAACGGGAATGAGACTGTTTTTAGAGTCCTCTTCTGAGCTTTTTCCACATAGACCTTCCTATTCTTGCTGTTGGCTACAAACTTCGTTATCAACATTCCCATTAATTCGATCATTCATCCTTTATTGTGTGTTTATAACCAACATCTGCTTAATATACTCGAAATCCCTGAGATCGGGTAGGCGTGGCCGCATTTTTCAACTGAACCTGAAGTGCCTCTGTCTGGGAGATATTTTCATGCAGCCCCCGCTCGATACAATTGTAGTCTTCTCTGTCCAAACTTCAAACAAGATGACCACGTTGTCCCAAAAAACACAGACAGACTGAAAATACTCCGCGAGTAACCAATCCCGTGCCATGTTCAAATGCCACGCCTACTCTGGCTCAGGGATAAGGGGTGTATGTCCTCTCTGAATCAACCATTTTGTTTCAGGCTGTAGCCTCTTCCCATGGTGTTCGCTAGCGCGCGATTGCGACGGCAGGAGTTTATAACTTAACAGACTTACGTAAAGGGAAAGCCCTGCCGTTGAGGAAAAATCCTTGCAAAATGTGATACCTCTCAAGACCCCCGGTAAAGCGCCGCCCCCCAGCGCCTACTCCATACCCCCCCCGCAGCGCTACATACCATCGTCATCATCTTCATAAATTCTCTCAACTTCCTACCACTTCTCCTTTGAAATTCTCCAGTCCCCTTTTCCCGCCCCCGAAAAGAAAAACTGGTGTCGAGATGGAGGGTACGAATTTGGCAGCGCGTATAATTGACGTAAAACGAGAAAACCCCAGAAAAGTCAACAACCGATGGCATTCTTCTGAAGAGCAAATACGATCCTCCTCTCTCCACCGACCAAATACGACCCCCGCTGGGGATCCCCAAACATATGACGTGCCGTGCTTACATATCTACGGGTCTTAAGGGTATCAACTGAGCGCGAATGTCACGCTTAGCCCTCTCATAGTAGTTCAGGGAGAAAACCCTTCCGCTGAGTTATGGAAAAAAGAGGCGAACTTATCAGTTCCCCAAAGTATGTCATTGTTCTCACGACTTCACATGAGTTTGGCCTCAGTGGGATCCTTGCAACTGCACAAGACTTCTGACACACATAACTGTTAAAAAAACAAACAAGAAATTCGAACTGACTCGCTTAAAATTTTAGATTATTAACATTGCAGAAGAGAAATAGTACCTTCTTGGTAACACCGAACAACTGATTTTCGTCGTTGTGTGATTTCACCACCTTTGAAGACGCAGACTTCGCTGCATGAGGTGTTCGAACCGTTGGTGCTCCTCCTCTAGGGAAATCCACTTCTTTTTCTGAGACACCCATGATGACAGGTGAACCTGAAACACTCTTATTTCTGGAGAACTTTGGACTAAAGGTAGTTTGAAAGATAGCGGCTCAAATGAACAAGAAGGGCAGGGCGCCAGGAAAAAAAGTTCGCAGCGGCGCGATGGAGAAACTCGTCCGAGCTAGCTCCGCCCACAGAAAAGTGCCTGAAGTGTTTGAGCGGAGATTGAATCCATGGCGAACACCCTTACCTCGCACTCATGCACCTTGGCAAACTAGGCGTAATTGATTCAAGTGGTTGTTCAACCGTGAGTGACCTATACAATGACTTGCCGGGGATAGCCGATGTGTATGGCTGGCTTTTTATCCTCCCAGACGAATATAGAGCCAATTTATCGTCCCGGAGAGTTGGTCCTTCACGGAGTGCTGGTAGCGCGTTGTAGCGTGCCAGTTAGCTAATTCCGCTGTAAGGACAGAGTATGAGGACCTGGGTGGAATGAAGTAGCGCGGCGCTCCTGGCTAAAACTGGGTTTTATCTCTATTATCTTATCCGGAGCTTATGATTCCTCGGCTATCTTATCATTGCTAAGAAAGCAATGACTGGGATCTGAAGGTCAGTTTCAGTCACCACGTTGCCGAGTAAACAGTGGTCGATAAGAGCAGCACATGCAGGCCGCCGTTGAGGAAGCATGTGCAGGAGTGCAGGCAGGAGATGGCGGCCCCTTTGGAGCAGTTGTAGTTCGACAAGGGAAGGTCATAGCTACTGGGCATAATATGGTAAGTTCTAAGCACATTCATAGTAGAAATACAGCGGACAATTCATCCCAAGTCCAAATATAGGAGTGACTGTTGGGCCGCGCTCATATCCACCACCGTATTAGACAGTGGAGTATCCGCGAAAAGAGTTGATACAGATTGTTTCTTGGCAGTTGGTAATTTTGATAGGTATTGACTTCAATCGGTCGATGTCGTTAATCAGTTCGTACCCGATAATTGTCCATTATCCACCTGTTCTCCGGTTCTGAAATTTTTATTATAAATCGCTGGGTATGAACGCGGCTTTACGGGCCAGTTCCGTGAATTTTTAGAGATGAGTTGTACGTTCATCAGGTGTTGGCCACAAAGGATCCAACCATGCACGCTGAAGTAACGGCTATCAGGAATGCTTGCAAGGCGCTCAGTAAGTAAATTTCACAGTTAGTGATAAAATAAATCTCGCTAATAGGCAACAGTGATTTCAATTTTTATTAACTGGTGATAAAATTAAAAAACTCACTGCGAACAAGCACAGATGATAGGGTTTTCTTGGCTTGACCAAATACGCTCGAAATCCCTGATATGTGGTGGGCGTGGCTGCGTACTTCAACTATCGTGGCGCAGCCTGTGCTTGTGAGATATTTTCGTTTTTGATACAACTGTGGTCATGTCTCTGTCCGACAGTTAATAAGATGGCAGCTGTCTCAAACTGAAATATCCCACCAGCAACTTATTCTATGCCATGTTCAAATGCCACGCCTACTCAATCCTTACATTCTATAAACCACTAACTCTGTGTGTCGGTTTGTCGGTATGTATGTCGGTTTGTATGTCTGTCCGTCCGCAAAATGCTTTACGGGATTAAACACGTTAGTGAAAGAAGAAAACGACCGCTAGCCAAACCGGGAACCCATCGGTGCAGATGTATCAATCCAATGTTTTGATTGTGATAACAGCATATATAAGACAACCACTCGGTACACTCCGAGCCATTGCACGAGCTGCTGCCGTGGCAGCTGGACGTGTGCTCGTGCGGGGGCAGGGTGGGGGTGCCAGGTCGCCCTGCCTCCTTCTCCTGCATGTGCTCAGCCGGAGCTGAGCACATGTATTGGAGGGAGGCAGAGGGAAGGGGTCGCGGGGGGGGGTACAGTGAGGGGTGCGTAGCGCGCGTTTCAGTAGAAACGCGCACCAAGGGATGAGGAAACAACCGCTAACAAAACTGCAAGCCAATCTATGTTACCGTAACGAACTAAGAAGTTGTTTTGGTTGTGATAACACTCTCCACTATATAAGAAAACCACTACACTCCGAGCCATTGCACGGGTTGCTCGCGTGGCAGTTGGACGTAAGCGCGTGCAAGGGGCAAGGTGGGGGGGGGGTGGAGTACGGAATGGGGTGAGGTGAGGAAGGTGGGAGTTAGTATCGAGTGACCCCCTTCTCCCATCACTTCCTTGCGCGTACTCAGTCGGATCTGAGCCCATGCAGGGGAAGGAGGCATATGGATTGAATCGGGCAAACTGGGTACAGTAAGGGGATGCGTAGCGTACGCTTGGAATAGGAGCAGGCGGCAAGACAGAAGGAAAGAACCCCTAGCAAAACTGCAAGCTAATCCATGTTACAGCAACGAACTAGGAAGCTGTTTGGATTGTGAATAGCTCCCCTATCTAAGCCAACCACTGTGATAGACTCTGTGCTATTGCAGGAGCTGCTCGCTTGGGAGCTGGACGTGAGCACGAGCAAGGCGGTGGTAAGAACAGTGGCGGCGTAGTGTCCCTATGTTGCACCAGCTGCTCACGTGGCGGCTGCATACCACGTGCGGGAGTGGGCGCCAGTTAAATAGGGTCACTGGGATATGATGTGGTGAGGGGGATACCAGATGAGAACGGCGATTTCGCGATTAGGAGCACATAGCGCCTGCGGCGGTAAGGCGTCTACGGTTGCGATAAGATGGGAAGAAAATGGATCGACCGCAATCGGAACTGAACCGATTAATGTTGCATTATCAAATTGTGGTAGCGTTTTGATAGTCATAACACCCTCCACAACATAACAACCATTTAGTGCACTCAGAACCATTGCACGGGCTATTCGCGTAGCAGCTGAGCGTGACCTGTAGGGTGGCTGAGCGGGGAATAGCTGAGGTTAGTTTGGGGATAGGTGAGGTGAAGGGGTACCATATTGGCGCGACCGACGCTCGCCTGAACAGGAGCACGCAGCGACTGCGGAGACCGAAGCATCCATGGCTGTCATAAGATGGGGAGGAGAGTAATCGATTATCCAAGATTTTGAACTTTTCATTATGAAAGTGCCCTGCGATCATATGGCGCGTTTCTACATTCATTTGATTAGAAGACAGCGGTTAGTCACGACTCTAAAGCAGTTGCATGAGCCCGGCGAAGCCGGGCTTCCAAGAAGGAGGAGAGCTCGGCGTTAGCCGGGCGATCCGACTGGTTTAATATAAAGAGTGTCCATCCGAAGCCTTGAGGGGAAAAATGTGATTGTATTACACAAGCGGGATGAGGAATGTCAGCGTCTCCACTAGTAGCAAGATAAAGGGGGTGTAGCGTTTGCGTACAATGTTACATAAAATTCTGGAGTCACTTACCAAGTTGTCTGTCGTATTTAAATCCCATTACGCACCTTTTTCGAGAAAGCAGGGGTGCGATGGCGGGGCGGGCGGTTTTTGCCAACTTTATTGGTGGAAGGGCTGCGAGAGGGTGTTTGTCCACATCCCGTCCGGCCATTGCACCAATGACGTCGGCAGTAACCACCCGCCCCAGTCATCGTGCCAACTGCTTTTAAGAAGCCAAGTCAAATTGAAATTCACCCGTCGCGAATAGCCCGAATCAGAAACCGAATGCAACTAAGTCATTTCAATGCCCTTCATTTGGGACGTCTTGACATGGCGGCTCCAAAAGAAGCATGTTTTCTTCCACATTTGACAGATACGTTCAACCTTTCTGGCTGTGTGCTTTACACCTCATGTTATCCATGCCCAATGTGTTTGGGAGCTTGTTTATGGGCGCGTTTTGACTCGATCTATTATGGAGCAACAGCAGAACAGGTGAGCGTTTTCTAACTTCTATGGAGAAGATACTAACAATTAGAGGTAGGACTCAGTTAAAAACTCCATTGAGACCTGCTTCTTCAGGCTGCAGAAGTTGGATTCGACGATAAGGCTTTCCACGAATTCTTGAAAAATCCGTGCTCCGATGACCATCGGTAGTATACTGAGACTTTCAAAGATTCAAAACCACTCGAATGCAGAGCTTTTTTTCAGAAAACTCGAACATCTCGCCGTCGCCAACT
Organism: Cooperia oncophora; assembly: GCA_036418165.1. Classification (NCBI taxonomy): domain Eukaryota; kingdom Metazoa; phylum Nematoda; class Chromadorea; order Rhabditida; family Trichostrongylidae; genus Cooperia; species Cooperia oncophora. Next base: position 33,658 of record MU913061.1, read on the forward strand.
GCTCGCGTCCCTTTGAGATGTGGGCCAAGAAGAAGGACAAACTACCATATTAACAGAACTCTCAAAGATTTTCTGTGGCAGGGTCTGGTCAAAGTTTCAACATAAGCGGTTTATCCTGCTCACAATCGGCTATTTGTCGTCATTTAGTCAAACGGGTGTTTGGGTTACGTCATGTAAATACAGGGTTTGTGATCCTCTGAGAGGGGGGGGGAGTATGAGTTACTTTGTAAGCTGTGCTAGGAAAGAGCCTTTAGCGGCCTGTACTTGACCATATTCTGCCCCATGAAAATCAG
>MU913062.1:8464-34039 GCA_036418165.1 Cooperia oncophora
GGTGAGAGAGGGCAGAGGGTTCGTCGAGCTTGTCTTCCGAGAAAAGCTTGCGGCGTTGGGGAAGTTTTTCCCGGTCCTTGACTTTTCGCGATTTTTCCTATGTCATGCGTGCTATATACCCCCACCCCTCCCCCTCTCCGTAGACAGTAAAATTTTTGGGAAAAGTAGGAAAATTTTCCGAGAAATTTCGGAAAATGTAGAAAGTTGGGAAAACTAGGAAAGTGGTAGGTACGATGAGAAAGGGGGCAAAAATGTTCACCAACAGCAGGAGTGCCCAGGAAAAACAACAAACCGAAACCGTAAGAAGGGGAAGGGGCGTACCATCCACTTTCAGGGGTCGGGGGTCGTGCAGTCCCGAGCGAAATCCCCAACCCTTGATGTGCCCTGACTAAGTTACCTGAGTAGTCATCCCTATTACGTGCAGTAGTTCTTTGCGTATGACATTACTATTAGGTTGACTCATCAAGGATCCAAGATCTTCTCGAGCTCCACCTCCTCTGTAGTCGTGCTGTGCTCGTTGGAACACGGTAGCCCCGAGCGGCTGAGTGGCGTTGTGTGTCGAGCGCGACGACCAACGTCATTAGAGCCCCGCCCACAGCACGATGGTTTTTGGGTTCAACGCGACTTGTTTATAGTACAAGCCGACGTCGAAGAGTGCAACGCGTACAGCGTTAGCGCCGCCCATCTATTTCTGCGTTCAACTGGCGCTCACTGATGCATACGGCGGAACTGAATGCAGAGCCCAGACCATCTGCACGACGATAGTCGACGCCGTTCAGTCGGTTCATTCGGTTCATTCTTTCCTTGTCTCCCACTGATCCTTGTCCTTGTTCTGTCTGAATGACTTGTGGGCTTTTATAGGCTAAGCCTCTATACACTTTATGTCCTAAGCTTGACGCTCATTCGTCTTATCGGAACGACCACAGCCACATTACGAGATCGCAGGGGGCGGGTCCAACGAGACCACTTGCACTTCAAAGAGCGACTCCTTGGCGATCGGCTGTTTTCGTCCCTCGTAGTTACCGCTGCTAATTCTATCCTCCTATTCTGGAACTTCTTCCTTTGGTCTTTCTTGATCATTCTTTCCCTCTCCGATGGGAAATTCTGGGTCGAAAACTTTTGTATCTTTGACTTGAATCATGCGTATATCTATAGAAACTGCTTCGACGATGACGCTATTGATCGGTGATGGCTCATCGCAGTCATCAGCCGATCGCCGTCGTTGTCGTCGTCGTCAGCATCGTCGTCATAATTCGAAATGACGTGATTTCTACGACCACCTACGTCTTTTTTGCCAATTTCAGAAGGATCTCGACGGTCCTCGTTTTCGTCGTGTGCTGACTCACCAGGAACTTCAAACTGTAGTATGGACGGTGAACCCGTGAACAGAAAACAGGTACGGTACTTTATTTCGATGGCATTTTTCACGTGTTCTTCATCTCCCTCCTGAACTTACTGCCGACCCGAGCAATGTGGCGATAACACGAGGTAAAAAGTGATTTGGTGATCGAAGAGTTATTTGAGAAGCACGGCCAATTGACAGATACACTTCCTGATATTCTTGAACCCAGTGGTAGATAGAGGGTATATGATCGGGGGAGGAGAAGCTGTGGCGCCAACACGACCACGGCAAGTCGTAGGTTTGGAATTTCCAGAAGGAGGGATTGAGAATGGTCGCTGGAGGGAGGGGTTGTATGAGCCTCTCAAAAATATTTTTTCCTGTTTCGACTGTGCTGTATTTCTCCTCACTCCCCCCTCCCTGCCGTTTTCTCGCTGGACAGGAGATCCTTGGGGGAAAAAATGAGAGACTTCCTGAAAAAAAAAACTGCAAAATTGTGGAGTGGTAGGGAGACGGGAAAGCTGAGGAAGCTGGCAGTAGGGTAAAGACCGGGAGCGGGTCGTAACGTAGGAGGAGGGGTCGTATTTTGCAAATTTTTTTCTCGGCTGCGGGACGTGCCTTGAACACGCCCCTCTCCATAGCCTACCTAACTTCCTTTCAAACCAGTCTTGCTCAAATTTTCTCGTCGGAAGCTGGGAGAGTGGACGCCTGCGAACAACCTCCAGGTAGAATTTTTCTGCACTGTATTCCGCAACGGGGCCTTATATAAGTCGCTTGAAACGTGGAAAATCTGAAAAAACCCTCTCGAGATCAAATGCGATCAGGGAACGTCGTACGTTGGGGATCTCCCGCGAGGAGGTCATATGGATCATACCTGGTGGTCGTTGAAAGGAGGAGGGCATCTTTACCCTCGGGAAATTTTTTCTCGGTTTTCAAGTTCTCTTGATTTTCTTCTTTCAAGATCGTTGCTCTGCTCTCCCCCGATCGGTGGTGGGTTTTTTTGGGAAAATCGGGACATTCCCGGAAAAAAATCCAGAAAGTGGTAGGAAGTTGGCAAAATCGAGGAATATGCTTAGTGCGGATGGGCGATAGAGGTCGTACCAGCAGAGAAACTCCTGAGAAAAGGTCGTATTTTGCGAAATATTTCCCGAATGGCTACCGACCTTCTTCCCGGACCAAGAGGTCCTAAAACTATTCCGTCGAGAGGGTGCAGAGGTTGACATCGTTGAAGAATTACAGGAACAGTATCCTTGGCATGCCGGCAACTAGTAGAATGTATAGGTCACGTGAAACGGGAAAAATCTGGAGCTCTAGAGAAAGAAATGGCCTTTTTCCGCACGAAAAACATTCACTGACAGGTTTCGTTGAACGAAAATATTTGTAATGTGAAGAGTTAAAGGTCAAGTAATCCCAGCAGAGAAACAAGGGCTAAGGAGGTTAGGGTGAGCTAATACCTTGCGGAATATTTCAAACATTCACCGGAAACCTCAATGTGTTTCAGTGCGCTCTTGTACTACTGTAATTAACAAGGTGTAAACGATGCACGGATCAGCGTTTTTGTCCCCTCAAACATACCTGCAATCAGTTAGCGAACTCGAAAAAGACGGATGGCTCCGGTGGTCTATCTGATCTGAGCGGAACTCGATCTCTCAACCTTTGATACCGTACCACATCGCCTGCATTTTCTGTTATGAGACTGGAGCAATTGTTATGATAAGAAAAGCTGATGACAGGGTCTTTTCTAGAGCAGCAGGCAGACGGACAGCCATCAGAACTCGTCCTGGAGCAGGGGCTTTTTCCCTAACCAGTTTTCCAGACGAGTGGCCATAAACAATTACTTGTGCACTAGCAATTGTACCCGTAAGCTGTCTACTACCTCCACCGAAAGGACATAAATCACATTGTCGTGTACGCTGCACCCGGGGGGAATTACAGTGAAAATGTGCAACCTGCAATTTGCATGTTTTTTACTGATAATTGGATTTTATCGCTTTTCAATGTACTTTACCGAGTCTGAAATGGCGAAGATTAAAAGTTCACGAAAACTGACGGGTTGCGCCATGCACTCGCTTCCCTTTCACAGTTAGATTCACTTGCAAACGAACTCGGCCACTTCAACGGGATGCTGGTCCTGGCTGGGATTTCTTAAAAGTCTCTCTTACTCTTCCCTAGATGTTGAAAAAGGACGTATATTTGGAAGACTATCGTGAAGGCACCTTTCGCTATTTCGTGAAGGTTAGAATCCCTTAAATGGGCATTGAACACTCGGAGGGGGGCATTCGAAGGTTTCCTGTGTGTAAAACTGGGGTTACCGGTTCCCGAATAGACTAAAGTACTAGAAACTGGTACAGCTTTCACAGAAACGCCCCTTGGAACGCATGCGAATGTCCTTATCTTCATCACTGTACTTCAAACTTTTAACAGGGAATCCTCTAGATGCCCTTCAAAACTATTAGCCTCCTCCCCTCCCGCTTCAAAGCTATCAGCCCCCTTCTTTGCAGGCCAGATTTGCCCGGTCTGCAGTCGCGGGAATTTCAACGCATTCGCGGCTCAAAGTTGAGTGACGAGGGCATAGGTCGTTATTCGAAAAAATAACCCCGCCTACCAATGGCTGTCCCACCCACAAACGACTGGCATGCATTCATTTGCGGGTGGTGTCGGGCCTGTGATCTCTCCTCGTCTCTTCTCAGGCTTTTTTCTCTGATCTCTCACTCACACCTGCAGTGTCTCTCTGCCTCCCACTTTTCGTCCAGTGCTGAAAATTAACTGCAAAAAAGGTTCCGCTTAAAACATTTTCAAAGGTTCTCTCTGCTGTTTTCCGCAGTGACAAGTCAGCAAGCCTTTACAAAATCATATCTGCAATGCAAATTGTGCGATTGAGGGGGCAGAACAATATAATATATATTACATTTATGTTTTTCTGTTGTCCCTCACTTCCGGTGTCAGTGGGCGTATGCTGAATTCCAGCAGTATTCCAGCGCGTCAAACTTCGTACGGGATCAATCGGATGTGCTGGATTTTTAGGCCTTCCGGTGAATGGAGCTATTCGAAACGATTTTGTAATATTGAAATTTTTCAATTCAAAATTCGTTCCTATTCATATCCATGCAAATCGTGGGTTGATTTGATGCCTGTGAAAACAGATTCGCCTGGGTTTAGGCGAAGGAGATCGGTGCATTGTTCCAGACAGCTTGGGATGCGCCATGCACCTGACTCACGTTCAGAAGTGGACAGCTAGAAGATGCTCTACTACACTCGTACAAATAGGCTTTTTATAGGAACCACTGTGTTCCACTTGCTAGAGAGATGAGGAGATAAAGTGGCGGTGGAGGTCCCGGAAGTGTGCTTTGGGCAGATTTTTGTCCAGGGAGTAGCTCTGCGACTCTTCTGCCTTTCACGCTGTTTCCTCAGTTCGACGAAATGACTCCCTTCAATCAAGAGGAAGGCTAAATTTGAGTCTGCGGGCGACTTTTTCAGGCTATTTGACTGCTCGATGTACTTGAAGAGGGCCGTGGTACATGCTCTCATGCTTAGGGTGTACCAACTACCTAACTAAATTACCAGCGCAGTTCGGCGACGGTGGGGAGGGGCATTTTGCACTTACTGCTTCACTACTTCCGGTTTACAAGTCTCACTCTGGTGAAACTTGTGAACTCTTGTGAAGCTGGAGCAAGCTCGTCTAGCCACCATGGTAAAACGTGTCAACTCAAGAAAAGGCTATCTAGATGGGTCGACACATCGATGGGAAGCAAAATGCCCCCCCCCCGTCGCCGAACTGCGCCCAAACTATCCCTTTGTTAGAAGTGCTCTGTCTCACATGCCCTAAATTGACTTGTAAAACCTCTTTTTTGATCGCGATAATCACTCGTGCCTGTGAATTTCAAAAACAATAAGGAAGTTCAGCATGTGCTTGAATAATTGAAGTTGTTGGGGCCCCATTTGCTCTCCGTGGTAAGTGAATAATGAGTGACTAGGCATGTTGGATGGCGTTGAGGAGATCAGTGCGATCGAGGACGCCACGACGCCCAAGCACGTAATTCAGCACGTCAGCCGTCGGTCTATGTTGTCGCGGTAAAAACGCCCATTTCATCACGATGCAATGCGAGCGTCGTGTGCGGCTGTCGCGTTGCGATGGTGTTCGCGATGGTTTTGGTGAGCCTTCGCGCGCGAGCGCCACTCAGACTAGCCATTTGCGCTGTCACCATTTCTGCGACGGCGGCGGCGGCGGCAATGGCGGCCGGCGGCGACTTTTTCGCCCGTACGTGGCGCTGAGATATGATCGCGACGATCTCTAATCGTCAACCATACCACGCCAACCCCCGCGCCCAGTCGTGCACGTCTTCTGCCCTCTCATCGCCACATACACACTCTTCACCAGCCGCCTCGTCTCTACAGATGTACTTGCCCTTGAAGCGTTTCGCCCACACCGACAAACTGAAAAAACGACATCATTTTTGAATTTGCAATGATATTCGTCAAACATGTTTTGGAACTGGCCTCGGAAACTTTCATGGCACGTTTATGAAGTTGATTAGTCGGTCTCGGTAACTTCAGACTTTCTTCATGTGCACGGATGAACCGGGTTCACAGCGTTACAGCAAGAAAAAGATAATGAACTTCGGTCCTGGAACGAAAGTCATCTTTTTTTGGGACATTCGGGGCCTTCTGCTCTCCTGCAAAACATCATATGATTCAGCTTTAGCAAGCGGTTCGAATGGTCCGTACGATAGATGTCACGTTCTTCACCTGTAAACTTGACACTGAGGCGGAGGTAGTGTAGTGACAAGTGGCACGCTTACTACTTGCACGGTCTTGGGTTAAATCCCAGGTAGACCCCCATCCAGGCCAACCAGAGCCTTCTGTTTGGAGACTGGGAAATTGGTACCAGATTCGTCTGGGAGGATAAGAACATCGGCTGGCCCCCGCAGTCAGTCAGATTTTTATCCTTTTATCCCTTTCGAACTTGAGGTTGCTTCACAACAACCTTAAATATTGGATGGAATTGCGACTAGAATGGACCAAATCCTTTGGAATGCGCCACGCATTCGCCTTCCCAGCGGACTCGCAGAAATATTCGGGAGCGCCCTAAAATTTGCCCACCGAGCCAGACAGCAGTCTCGCTAGACCTGAAGCAAAATCAGTGGTAATTAGCAAATTTGTATGGGATTCGAGGCATCTGTGGCAGAAGATGTGCCGACCCTGGAGCAGCGCGACTGCTGTCTTAACTCGAAGAGAAATAATGGTGAAGCGTTTGACGTCGCTCTATCTTTCCTGGGTGCGCCACGCATTCATCTTCTATTCAGAATCGTGAAGGTGTTGAAATGGGGCTTCATCCGATACCTATAATGACCTATCCTCCAGCCTACCTACCCCCCAGCTATTAACTGTGGTGAAATGCCCCTTATCACTGCAGATTAGCTACCTTCTGAGCCCTTCTTCTCAGATTTGAGACAAAAATGGTGAACTGTGGAAGCTAGCGCCTTCCAAACCTCACCACGAATCCGAATGAAGTAGCGTACATGGCGCTCCCCAAAAATAATAGGCTTTCATTTGTAAATACAGAAATGCTCCTTAGTTTTACAGTAATCTACAGTTTAGTGTTTTAATTTGAGTGGGTCTTCTGCCAATTACCCGAGCCCGCGGAGGCAGAAGGAATGTATGACCAGGGCGGGATTTGGTTCCAGGATCATTCGCATGGTATGCGACCTCCATGTCTTTACACTACCTCCGTAGCCTCAAAACAAAGTGGAACGAGCTGAACGACCTCGCGTTGGGTGGTACGATCCCATTGGTTCAGATGGTCTCATTGTAATAGGATCGGAACGGCCATTAAACCAAGCACGACCAGTCATTGCATACGATTAAACAGCCTCAAGGTTCCAAGACGTGCACTGCAAATCAAGTACCGGCTCTCGGCCTATAATTTGCACTTAAGAAACGATCACGTTTGACGCAGTTGTGGCAGATTTATTGGAGAATGGTCTGTATCGGCATGATGTAGGAGAGGGAACGCGTCAGAGAATTTATCCCGCTACCTGGATTGATTGACGGGATAAAAATGGGCACTCTGGATCTACCCTTCGAAAGTTATTCTCATTTCTTGAATCTTCTGGATAAGTCTAGTCCGAGGGAAGCGGAACCCCGCTGCGCTTAGGGGTACTGTAGTATCCCTTCGTGAAACTTATGGTGCCCACTACTTATGGAAGAACACCCCAAGGATAGCTACACTAGAACTTCCAGGCACCCAGTCATCCCCTTTGTGGTAAACTCCTAGAGGGGGGTGGCTAGACATGAGAAAGGTTTATGCACCCTAGCCCCCCCCCAAATTCCTGATGGTGGAAGAAAGTGAGAAAACAATTGTGAGTGTGCTGAAGAAGCACATTCAACGAACACTGTGATGGATGTCCGTGATGAATAGCTCATCTCCTACCCACCAATCTCCCCGAACCTTTAATGTGTTTCTAGACCAGATCTGCACCGGATATGACACTCAAGTCCTTCTACAACGGGGTTCTCACTATCAAGGCGTTTTATCCATGAGAAGTCCTCACGTTTAATATCCATTCATTGTGGGGGGGGGGGGGCTTTATGTCGTAGTAGTCTTTAGTTGTCTGATGTCTCAGTTGTGACTGGATGTATTCTGCCGATGCTGGACACTGAATGTAGTCCCGTTGTCCATAGAATTGGCCCAGAAGTTTTTCACCTTCGTCGAGAGGCGATAATCACCCGTGTTTCTGGGTCTGGGCGCAGGGTTTGATGGGAAACCATAGCTTGCCGCTCAATGGGGATCCCAGCGAGGGAGAGGGGGCGTACTTGGTTCTTCACAGGAAGGGGTCTCATTTGCTTTGAGCTTTGCGGGAAGTGTGTTTTTCTGTGGTTGACTTTCGTCGGTTTTTTTTTTTGTTGTTTTAGGTGTGCTATATATCTCATCCCCTCCCCTCTCTGCCACGAGGCAATTTCGGGGGGAAACTAGAGGGTTTTTGAAAAAAAAATCTGTGAAAAGACGATGGTATGGAATGGAAATGGGAAGGGAAGAAGGATGGAACGATGGGAAGGTACCAGAAGCGGGATCTTTGCGGGAGGGGCAAGGTTCAGCATGGTAATGAGTGTGAAATGGTGGTTTTGGTACGATTCCCCCCCCCCCATTCGACAACCACCAACACATAGAACCAAGTTCCACATCTTACAGTTTTTCAATACAAAAATTTTGCGTCGAGTGGGGGGAGCGGTCGGGGGCGGAATGGAGGCGGGGCCGGGGGGGGTGGAGGTATATAGTACACACAAAACAGAAAATTTCACGAAGAGTTAACTGCCGGGGGAACTTTCTTCTTAACGCGGCAAATTTCTCTCAAAGCAACATACAACCCCCTCACACCCACTTTTTCAGCAACGAGACCAAGTTACCCTGCTCAACCAAAATGTAGAACCCCCACCCATGACGGGGAGAAAATGATCTGCAACATGTCTTCAGCATGACTGTTCGCTGGCAAGATTATGCCAGTTCTTGACGTTATCACCGATTAGACGCGTGAGTCCCTGGGGGTGAGGTTTTTTACAGAGAAGAAGTATCTCGAAAGTTTTTTTGCGGGCTATTCTTTCGATAAAAATTCCTGCTTCCTATTTATCTTCATGATCCACCTCTCACTGTCTACGAACTATCGTAATAGATGCCTATTTTTCAGTCGTTTTCTCTTTCTCGTAATGCTACAAAGTCTTTTGGCACGAGTGTCACTTCCATTACAGGCCACGCGTCGGTCGTGCCGACTGGGGTGGAATTGCTGGGGGCGCAGTGCAGCTAAGGAGGGGCGGGGGGAAGGGGCAATTCGCATTTTCGCTGCTTGCCATTCACCACGATTTGTGAAATCTTGTCTAGTAATAAAGCGAATCAGCCATTTGATGGACGTGCTTGTTCAACCTTGTAAAGCTAGTGGAACACGAAACGCGAAAGCAGCGAAATTTCAAACTGCCCCCTCCTTGTCGGAAATGTTGGCCAGTTGTTTGCAAAGACAACCCCTCGACTCAAATATTAGTCAGGTACGACCTCTTCTTCCTCATATCCCACCCTTACCACCATCCTCCTATATTCGCCCAACCTTTTACCATTTTTCCGAAGGAAATGAGCAAATTCTCCACTTCTCCCAAAAAAGACTACCGTGTTGTGGGGGGGCGGTTGGTTGTGCGTGGGATGAGGGCATATAGTTAACAAGAAACGGGAAAAGTGAGTAAAGTTAACAAAAGCATTCTCCTGAAAGTCTCAAAGGAAAAAACAACTCCCCACCTCGGAATTACTTCCACTGGTATGACGTCGTTCCCCGTATCGCCCGTCCTATCTGCTATCTTCCTGAATTTTCCATCTCCTTATCACTGAGCTGGATTTCCAAGAAATCTCCTCTTTCCTCAAAAAACTGTTGTCAAGCTGGAGGAGGAGTAGGTCGCCACCCAAAAACTACTAGTTTCAATATTATCGCAAAAGAAGTAACAGTTGTGGAGGTCCCGGCACCCTAACGGCGGCAGGGCTACAGAGAATACGAAACAGGAAAACCTAGAAAAGTCAGCTTCTAGGGAAATTCCTCTAAAAGTCTCAAAAGCAATTCGACTCCCTCCCTCCCCCTTTAGAGATCAAATATGGTCCCCTTGATAGGGATACCCAACGCACGATGGGTCCTTTTCAATGGATTACTCATTTTTTTTGGCTTGAATCATGAAATGGGACTCAGAGATTAGCACTTCCACGATAAAAAAATGTCAAGATCATTTTTCTTTTCCTGCTGCCTGATGTGAGATCAGTTTGCTCATCACGTTTACAACAGAACCCGTCCTTCAGAACCTGCAAAATGTTATAAACACAAGTGCGACAATTGAATATCTGAGAGTGCAGAGAGTCGACGACGACGCAGAAAGGCGAGGCAGTCTCGGAGCAGTTTTCCAGAAATGGGCGGAGATCCCAGCAGGCGTAGCACGTCAGTGTGCTAAGGCAATAGATTGCTCGTGCAATACTGGCGGGCTCTCTCGCACGCACAGCGAATTCATCACAACACCGTTGTTTATAGTACATTCTGAAGAATTGGCTGTAGCATCGTCGCGAAGCGACATCGCAGAAACGACGGCGCTTTTTGACGCACAGCTCGCCCTTTTTTTGCCGCAGCGCCCCGTTAACGCGTAGGAATTCTCTGCATGCGCTAAGAAAAAGGATACATTCTGGAGAGTGAGGGAATGGCGGGGAAATACGATGAGTGCACTGCGGGAAAAAAAAGGGGAACTCGAAGATATATAATCGAGGATCATATGGGCAATTAAGCGAGAACGAGACGCATAGTTCATTCACATCGCAAGTGCACTCAGTCGAATCTACCGTACTCCTTCATATACTATAGAGGGGGTGTAACAAACGAAAAATATTGGGCGCTTGGACTCTTAGTGAATGAGTCTCTGCGGGAAGGGGGAGGGGGAGAGTGCGCTTCGCAGCTGTCCTTCGGATGAGGTCGCGAACGCATTGGAGGGTACTTACACCACGATCTGCATCATCAGATACCCTTGTTCTTCCAGACATGCGGCCATCAGCTGATCAGAATGGTCTGAGCTCTCAGGAGAAATGAGATCCTACGGTAATTGCTGCGGCAAAGGAGCGTTTGCCACTGAAGGGATCCGGTTCGGCTACCGGAAAACACAGTGGACATATAAGAGCAAGTTATGGCGCTGTTCGACTTGGGGGGGAGGGGGGCTTAAACATTTAGTAGTTCATTCTGTTAGCTTATCTTAACTTCCTCTCAATAACTTAACTCTTAATAGAACCTGCAAACTCTTGTGAACCTAGCAGATGGTCCTTTAGGTCACAGGAATTAACAGATTTTCTCATAGAATTTACAGGTTTTCGCCATATAGCCCGTACAAGCTCCATAAAGTACCTCTTGGTGCTCCCACTAAGTCGAAATTGCACAAGGTGCTACAGAGTTACGAAGAAACATTCCTGCAAATGAAATGTAGAGTCTGAGGCCACTGCGCTCCCTTCTCTCTGTTCAATTGTCAAAGAGGAAATAATTCGAGCTTTCTCCTTGCGCGCTTGACAAGAGCGCTTCACTCCATCAGAAATGTTGCTGGGATCTGAGTCAGCTCTGAAATAAACTGCGCTTTCTGTCTCTTAAAGGTAGTGGGCACGATGGGTGAGGCGGGTGGTTACTGCCAACGTCATTGGTGGAAGGGCTACGAGAGGGCGTTTGGCCATTTCCATTTCAGTCCTTCCACCAATGACGTTAGCAGTAACCGCCCATTCCCTGGCATCGTGCGCTGCCCCCTTTGAAGTCATCTGCCTAAGAGTTGATCCTGTTTGACGAGGTAGGACAAATGTGGGGGAAAAACGGACATTGCTACTGTACCAGATCACCCGTACAAGAACATTGCCAGCGGTAAGGAAATCCGCCATCCCTGCGGGACCGCTAAATTCTCAGCACTTCCTCTCAGATTTGAGACAGAAATGTTGAAGCGTAGAAAGTGGCTCCTTCCAAAAGACACCGCAGTTCTGAACAGAAGTGGAGCGGGTGGCGCACCCTAAACTGACTTGGATTCTATCTGGGGATGCTGTATGGCGCGATTCAAGGAGAGGAAGGCGCTTCACCTTTTCTTTGCTCCACTTCATAAGTAAGCTTGACTAGTTCAGCATTGTAATGCTGCTGTGCCTCTGTTGTGCTCTTAGAATCAATCTCTCTGATTAAGCGTTTTTAACCCTTTTTATCCATTCCTAGGCAAAGATCTAGAGCTATGTTAGCCATGAGTCATAGCACGGTTCCGTTTTGCACGCATGACTAGTTCCGTGATAAGAACAGAGCCTCTGAAACCTCTGTTCTTATCAGTGAAATAAATGAAAAATAATAAGTCATTATAATATATGATGAGTACAAGGTGCAGCCACTATTGAAACCCTTTGACGCGCGCACAATCCCCGGATAAATCACAGATCGGTTTCTGCACGGACCAAACAAGCCTTTCATCTCTCCTGAGGGACATAATCCGGTACCATAATCGTCTGGCAGGTTAAAACACCTATCTGGACGTCCTCCATAAGATACTGTAGAGGAAAATCACTTCAGAAATTCCGCTGCGATCCTGAGGAAGCAGGGCGCTTTGGAGGCGGAGCGGGGAAGAGGGGATCTGGGCACTTCTTGCCACTGGGAAAGATTTTTGCGAAGTGCGCCTATGGTGCGACCCTCCACCTTCCCCACACTGCCCACAATCTGCCCAAGTTTTCCCAACTTTCTACCGTTTTTTCCACTTTCTGTGTAGCACATGTGAAACGCGAAAAACCGCGAAAAGTTAACAACCAGAGAAAACCTCATGCTCGAGAAAAATTTTCCTGACTCCGCTGACAGCTCCCTCAATCACTCAGTCTTAAGACGCCGTGAATAACGCACGTGAAACAGGAAGTCAACTATTGAAAGAATTTTCGGGGCAGTTGGGTGACGAGGGGGTCATTTTGCACTTTTGCTACTTCCCATCGACGTGTCGACCCATCTAGACAGCTCTTCTCGAGTTGACAGGTTTTACCATGATGGCTTGACGAGCTTGCTCCAGCTTCACAAGAGTTCACAGGTTTCACCAGAGTGAGACTTGTAAACCGAACTAGTGAAGCAACGAAAGTGCAAAATGCCCCCCCCCTTCGCCGAACTCCTCCCCCCCCTTCCCAATCCAGCGACCAAATTCGATCCCCCTTTGGGAATCCTCAGCGCGCGACGTGCTCTGGGGACAAGCGATTGACCAACACCTGAAAGGCTATATCATTTTGAGCTGTAATGTATAAAGCTAAATTCAGTCTTAATGCATGAAGCTGTGCACTTTAGCTAAAGAATCAAAGTTCGCTTACGATGTTCTCTGAGTTTTGTACAATTAAGTTAAGACTTATTGGCTGTTTTGTGCAGGAAATTGCCAATTACACTTTTTACAAGTTCTCATGTGTTGTTGTGCTGGAACTAATGGGTGGTATTTCAGAGCACCTCGTCTCGTACAGGGCTTGAAGGACGTAGTATGTCATTGGGTGCAATGACAGTAATGTCGTATGACATTTGGAAAGCAAAATGTGCTGCCGAAAAGAAACGATTGGAAGCAGAAGGAAAAGGAAACGTGGATGGTGTAAAAGTCGAAGATGAACAACAACTGAGCAGTTCACCACCAGCACGTAAACGTGCGCATACATTTGTCGCAAGTGTGAGTATAAACGCTATTTTATCACACCTAACTACAGTAGAATCCGGCGGGGCGGTGTCAGGAGGCGTGGAGTCAGACCCTCGGCGGCTCTTTCTGCCATTGGTTGTTTCTAGCCCAACCGGGCATTATTTTTGGAAAACGCAGCTGCGGATTGGCTCTTTCCGCGTCTGTGAAACCGCGTTACCGGATCATATAATAAGTTTCCTAGACGCAATGCGGCATTAGAAGGGGCATTTGGCGCTTTCGCTGTTTCCAGTTGTCGTGTTGAGCCATCAAGTATAGATTTGTGGGCTTTTGTGAAGTCATGAAGTGGTACCACTCAAAGTTTGTAGAAACTACTTGAAAAGATAGTTGTCAACTTTTGTAAAGCAGTGAATACGGCAACGGTAATTTATTTTATTTATTTATTTATTTACAATGCATCCATAGGACGCGCTACAGCAACAGACATGGATCACCAGTTCATGTTCACAGCAAAGGTATGACCAAGAAAACTAATTGATGGAAAAGATTTCAATGCAGTCGCTGAAAATGATAAAAAAGAAGAAAGGGAAAGCGGATATGGTTTGGCAGTCAAGCAGACCTGAACCCCTGATTTGTAGATTTGTACTTGTTGGACTGGACCATGGAATGCATTCACAATATTGCAAGGAGCATAAAGTCAGAAACCTTTGGAAATGAATTCTTTGAAAGAACCGGAAATATTAGAAACATTTATCGCGCTCGCCTGCATCAGTCTTGCGCTCCGCGGGAGTGCCCTTTATAATTATTGAAAAATAAACAGATATCATACAATAACAGATATCACACAATACTGTGGATTTAGTGCAGTAGTTGATGTCAGAGGTGGCTCCACATCCAGGATGAACCCGAAGAGAACTCGATGTTCCACTCGCACCTCGATTCACCGGGGTCAGTTTTAATTAAATGTGCAACCGCATGAAGCGATCGGATGGTGATGAGGCGGTGGCCGTAATTTGAGTGGTCCAAACAGATGCTTCCCGGCCACGATAACATCAGATTTAGGCAAAGATGAAGCAAGGTTTCCATATAGATATCAATTTTTGAAAGCGAAAATTGCAACTTGCATGTATTAATTTGGAGTTGAGGGCAGTACTCTATTACTAGGGGTCTAACATTAGTGGTGAATGCATAAGCGTATTGCTAAAAGAAATCAAGATCGCTTTGTTTTTTTAGCGCATAAGTTTGACCTCAAACTGCCCAACTAGCTAGACATTCCAAAAGTGATCTGCTTGACAGTCAAATTAGCTGGATCGGAGGTATGATAGCGATATTTTATACAATATCGGTTATATTCAGTACTTCTAGAAGGTTGATTTTCTTGAGTGCATTTTTGAATTGCTTCGAGTTGGTAATTGTATGAAAATGCTGAGGTAGAGACCCTAGCCATTTAGTCGTACGGAGAATGAAACAATTGGTTCTTAAGTTTTGATGCCATCTGCCCATCTTGTGATTGTAGGTTTGGAATATATTTCTTCGTCCATTTGTTGGTCGAAAAACCCAGTATCTTGACGGCTTGATTCGCAATTCACCTTTCAGAATCTTAAAAGCTAGTAATAAATCAGCTTGAATACGTCTGTAGAATAATGTTTTCAGATTTAGTTCATTAAGGCGTGCTCGATAAGAGGGCAAGGCCTGCGGGTAATTATTATTGGGATATGCACGGTAGTACAGAATTCTTGTGAATGTTCTCTGCACATTCTCGATTTTTTGGATATCTTTTTTCAACGAAGGACTCCAGACGGGGCTGCAGTACTCGACCAGTGGGAGAATATATGTCCGATAGATCTTAATCCACAATGGAATGTCGGAGCTATGAATATTTCTGAACAGAATATGTAACATCTTAAGAGCCTTGACTGATATTATATTAACATGGTATGACCATTTCATATCTTTTGTGAGGTTGATACCTAAATCTTTAACATTGTTCAACCGCTCCAAAACTGTGCTGTCAGGAAATTGAACCTCCAACGAGGACACTCCAAGTGATCCAAGTGAGAATATATGGGTCTTTTGTGTATTTATCTTGAAGCCCCCACTGTTCACACCATTGCTGCATGTGATAAATAGCACCATTTAAAAGTGTTTGAGCATTGTTTCGTTCACACTCTTCGTAGGCAATCGAGACTTTAATGTCATCAGCGTATGCAGCAACATTAAGTCTACTGTCATGTTTAATGGTCTTTACAAGATCGTTTGTATAAATAAGAAATAAGAGAGGGGAAAGAGATCCTCCCTGAGGTACGCCGGACGGGCAGTTTCTAGCACTCGATATATAGTCAGCAAAGCGTATATTCATTTTCCAGTTTGCAAGGTAGGATTTGAACCATTGAAGCATGTTTCCCCTGACCCCAACACTTTCTAGTTTAATCAAAAGGAGGTCTCTGCATACGGTATCGAAGGCTTTGGTTAAGTCGAAATAGATTACATCTACTTTCTTTCCAAGGTTGAGGGCCTCTATCCAGGCATGAGTGAAATCAATCAGCTGGGTGCAAGTGGATGTTCCTGGTAGAAAACCAAACTGTTCATGAGGTATGTATTGCTCTTTGATCACCCAATCTAGAAGGTTTTTGTTGATTATTTTCTCCAGTACTTTTAGAGGGGAAGGAAGAATACTTATCGGTCGAAAGCAAGACACTTTGTTCGAGCCGTTGCTCTTAGGAATAGGTGTGACTATTGCATGTTTCCATATGGCAGGTACTTGGCCCAGAATCATAGAAATATTAAACATATGAGCCAGCGGATGCGCAAGTTTCTTTAGCGAACAGCTTGAAGAAACATTGCGGTATCCCATCTGCAGTAATTGAGAAAGACTGCTTAAGAGCACGTAGTTCTTTGAACACCATATGCGAAGTAATGACAGGTAGTTGGAAGCATTTTCCAACATTAGGAGCCGCTAGTTGATATCTATTTGTCGGTTGAACAAATACACTTTCGAAATAGTCAGCCAAAGCTTCACCTTTCTCTTCGTGGGTGATATATTTTTTCCCATCTGGCCCTTCAAGAACCTGCTCCACTGGGGCATGATTAATGAACGTCCTAATATAGGCCGCAAGTTGTTTCAGGTTACATGTACCACTAAGCTTTTTTTCTCTATGTGCTAGGAATCGTTTCAAGTGGTGATCTAGTTCTTTATTGATTTTTTGATAGAGAGCTGATTTATAAGGGTTTCTTATCTGAAAGAACAACCTTTCTCGCTGTTGGAGTAGATTTTTTATGTGGGCAGGGTAACCAGACGTACGACCAATGATTTCTTTCAGGGGAATGAATGAATCAATAAGGCAGTGGATGATATCGCAGAAACGTCCATATAACTCATCGATGCTATGATAGTTATCAAAGATTTCATACCAATTTATATGAGATAGATGATAAGCGATTGCATCTTTGTTAGCAAGTTTATAATCTCGAATGAGGGTAGGACGTTTGTCGCTGGTGATTGCAGGCATGGTAAAAGCGACAGTGGTATGATCAGATGTAGACAGCGGCGACATCGCATAAATGTAGGAAATGCTGTCTTGTACTTACGAAAAGATCAGGTCAAGGATTTTGCCTTGACGTGTTGGAAAGTCAACAATTTGCACCAAGGATAGCGAGTCAAATAGAGTCAGGAATTTCTTGGCTGCGGGCGAATATTTCATTTGAGGTGACCAGTCAACATTTAGGTTCAGGTCTCCCAAAACAGTTGTGAATATAGGAGTTGCAGAAGCCATGTCAGAAATGACTGATAACAAAAGGTCATCTTGGACGCTAGTTGAATTGGGCGGGCGGTAAATAAGCAAGAAGCGATGTTTACGACTAGTAGGCAAAAGGATATCAACGCATATCACGTCAGCGGCTAGGTTATTGCATTTGAAAGAGATGTTTTCATAAAGCAGTAGGTTATGAATGAGAACGCATACACCTCCTCCTCTTCTAGCTATCCTGTCCTTTCGAATGATATTGTAGGGGAGATTTGAACAGATTTCGGAATCAGAGACTGAACTGCTTAACCATGATTCAGTCACAAAAGGCAATACAAGGTTTAACGCTAACTTAGAAAGCAATGAAAGTGAAAAATTTTGTTCGTCAAGCTTCTGGCATTTAATAGTGTACAGGTGGGGGTCAATGACTTGTGCTTGGCGCAGGGCGTATGGGAAAACCCTGGTCATTTGAATGAAAATTATCTAGTTTGGCTGCGGGTATGTCCGTCACTTTTGGTGAGTTCTCCTTTATAAACGACGTAATATACGCTCACCGTTGTGCTTCTTTTGATTGAGTTCACGTGCTCGCCTGCGTAACTCCTTGTCTTTCTCGCGCTCTTCTCTGGTCATTGATTTTCTTACGAAAATATCCTTATACATTGGAAACGTGCGCAAGGACTTCGCTCTCGATAGTATATCAAAACAGTGCCGACGAGATGGAAATAGGCATTTTACAAGTCTAGGTTTTCCCTCGACAGCGTTGCCGATCCTATGTATTTCCACAGGACGCGTTTCGATGTCGAGGGCGTCCAGCAGGCCAGTAACGACTGATTCGGTGTATGCCTGACGCGAAGAAGCCGGTAGATGCTTATCTGGTTCAGGAACACCGAACAGTATCACTGACCGCTGGCGCTTTTCTGCTTCTGCGAATTCTTTGGGAAAGTTCGATAACTTACTCAAAAGTTGTTCCAGGAGAGGTAAGACTTCGGGAACCTTGTTGTTTAGTATATCCTTTATCTTGTCCAACAGCTGGACACTTTCATTGGGCAGGAGCGGCGAGATAGAATTGTATTGAACATTCGTGACATTCGTGGCTGATGATGGAATACATTCTTCTTTTTGGCCTTGAGATTCGGTGGCTTAGGGTGAGACCATCGCTTTAGACCAACCAGCGTCGCGGGGTGCAATGGTAAGTATTGATGTTGCAGTATGCCCCCCGCCCAGACGAATTGCTCTGGCATGAATGCTGCTGCTAAAGTTGGGGTTTCCTTGTGCAAGAGAGGGGCCATATCTGGGATATTACCATGATGGAAACCCCTTTTTGTATGAAGGAATAGACTCACCCACTCCGGAGCTCCTCCTTCCCAGGGTTGATGCGCAACTTATCATCTTCATGAGGGCAATCCCTGGTTTGCCCCCCCGCCAGCTGTTGAAATGCACCCCCTCCCCTCAGCTGAATTGCTCCACTTCTGGTTGGTGGACTTCAGAAGGGTAGATCTAGACTTGGAGGGTCAAAGGAACGTCTCTGGGCTCAGTTTCCGTTTCCAATGGATCCGTGCGTTGGACGCCCATTTGGAAACTTTGAGCCGTTTGGGTGCATTGCTGGTTTCCCGCTCGTAATCTACCGCATTTGTTACCTGGGACATTTCTGGCTCCAATTAGGCTGTTACAAAGGGTTTGATTATCTTGGTCAGGAATCGGTCCCTTGCACTAAAGAAATGATAGGAAATGAGAGGCCTCTCTAACGAAGCACGTTCTGCCGTTGAAACAAATTTTGCCAAATAGGGCCCCCTCTCAAAATTCCCTCCTCCGATAGGACTCCTTGCTCATTCTACCCACAATTCCCCAAGCTCTCTCAATCCCACTACTTTATCAGAGTTTTTTTTCTTTGTTTCCCGACTAAAAAAACCTCGTCGAGGGGATAGCGCACGGGAAAACCACGTGAAACGGGAAAAGCCGAGAAAAGTCAGCACCTGCGAACATTTTTGACAAAGGCAAATACGACCCTCGCTGGAAGATCTTTTGTCCCAAAGGCACTGTTCTTTGACCATTGGGCCAATTCAGCGAGTTATGCAGGAAGGATCGGCGCTAGTCTCCCCTGAATGTCTAGCCGGTCTGAGTCAGAGTTATGCACGGAATCACTATGCAAAGTCTAGAACCCGTCTGTCAAATGGCCTCCTCTGATAACTGTTTTTGTGGTTGTTTTGTTGAATGGGCTGCTTGCTATCTATCGTGGATAAAATGTGTTGTTCCAATCGGACAAGATTATCGCGGTGAGCGATGGTCTGGATTTTTTAGGTGGTTCAAAGTCCTCAATGAAGGTCAACAGATTTTCAACGACATTGACCGTTATCGGCCGGTGATTTTCGCCAATGACTTTTTTGTCCGAAGAATACTGTCGATCGGTCTAAAAGGTTCAAGACGCCCTTGTCGTCATGACAATGTCGGTAGCGGTTCCGCGCTATAAACGCAAACAAGTGCGCTCACGTACCACGGTTTTTGCACACCCACACATGGGGAAATAATGGAAAGGTGGTGGAGTGCACGAGACGGTCAGACATCCCATCTCTCCGCGTATGTGCCTGCACTTTTGGCGCGATTATTTGCGTGCGCTGCACTTCTTGCCCCGTTCAATGTCGCTCGTTTCTCGTCGTCAACATGTTTTCGTGAACTCGCTGATCTCAGTGCGCGCGACGTCGCGAGCGGCAATTTTTTCGAAGGATCGCGGCGACGTGATGGACTCTTGCACTTTGCCGCGGCCGTTGTTGTTGTCGTTCTCCTCGTCCACTTCACCATTCCACATGAACTTTTGGGTAGCGCACTGATGGATAGGGAGAGGCCATGAAAAGAGTGCAAGGGTAATTCCGGGGCCTTGCTATAATCGATGGTTTTAAGTAAACAGGCAATCAGTGGATTATAAGGTGCAGTTCGCCTTGGTGGGAGCAGCAAATGGTGTTCATCGAAACCTGTACGGGCTGGGCCATCTTGTGAAGGTCTATAAACTCCTCCAACAAAATTCACTTGTGCCATTTACAGCTTCAAAGGGTTTACAGTCCGACCAGAATGACCCCTGTTAGTTCACATGACCTAGCCTAAGGAATGGGCGAAAGTGCAAAATGCCCCTCTCAAGAACAGCCCCGATTTTTAGTAAGGTAAAATTCTATCCTCGGTGATATTTAGGAGTCTGCTCCCACAGCTATACTGTCCCAGGCAGGTCCCGCGTCGGCTTTTTTGAACTGACTCGGGGCTCATTTGTACTCGCATTTGACTACAACTAGCTGCATAGGTTTTTACATCCCCTCGGCGAGTTCCGCAAAAGTGCACCAAGCCATCGTTCTCTCCGCACGTTTTGATTCCAGTGAACCCTTGGAACGCCGAGCAGGGGAGTAGGGAAGGGCTTCCGGCTGGTTGATTGCCAGGCGCACTTAAAGGCCTCTGCAAAAAAGAGCTTTGAAGCTTTAAGTGCATTGCCTACCTGCATGGAAGTGGCCCCCTATTCCTAAGCACCGGATGCCGCCAATGCGGGGGTAAACGGTAAAAGCTTTTGTCGTTATTGCAGTCCCGTCCGGGAAGCGGCACAAATTCTACTTCATCAGCTCGCTGAGGAGGGGGGAGGGATCAAAAGTGGTATCGCTCGTACAATGAGTTTCGGGGACGTACGCGTCAGTGTCTTCGTCCGTCGAGTCTGACACCAGTTAGCCGGCGCCAGAGGGGGGAACGGCAGGAAATGATCCGGAACTGGATCCGGACCGCGCGTGATGAGTGAAGCCATTATACTGCCGAAGTGCTTGGCTTATATCTTAGAAATTAGTGAACCACTAAGGCTGTGTTTATCTGTCCCACTTACCCCACCTTACGGGAATGCTTGGAAAGCCGAAAAGAGTTTTGGTCCAGCTCCCATAAGCTAGAAAAGACCCTTAAAACCTTTCCTGTGGCGACAGTATAGCCCAAAATCAGTTCAAGTCCTCCAGTAGATATAAGCCTCCAGGATTGCAGAAGCTCCCGCGGGGGCGTGATAGCCTTTCAAAGGGTGTGGACAATTCAATGACTTCTTGTGCAAAAATGGAACCTAAACCACCTAAGTACACTCATGTAAATAGGCATACAAGCTTCTGCCCTCTTTGGACTCAGGCAAAAATCCTCATCTCTGCTGTGGGAAACCCAATTTTGCAAAATGATATTTTAGGTGGATCCATAGAACGACCAGGGTTTTTCGGTGTTACATAATCGGAAAGGTGTTGCTAAACAACGGCCTAGCACTCTGGCACCCACTCTGATTTGGCAAACGGCCTACGTAGGTACATTTGTGGATTTTTTCCCCAGAAAAAAACCAAACGGGCTGGGATTTCTTTTTTGTTCACCCTGAAATGGAGTAGATGCAGAAATCGTCCCTTCTTGAATAGTTCCATATTTCCCTGGGGTCAGGGAGCCTTTTTTACTAGACTGGAAAAAACGAATCTATTGAAGTTCTGGGGACGGGGAAGGTCCAGTTCTTGACCACTTAAGGACGAGCAGATACGGCAATGGTAAAGTCCGTCTGCCCATACCAAAAGAAGGGATCAAGTTCACGTTCCCAAATGATCCAAATGTTCAACTTCTAAAAAAGTGACCCGTTCTCGTTCGGGGGTTTACAGCTGTCTTAACACGAGCTGAAATACTAGCAGACATGGGGTTTTTTGGCGCAGTTTGGCTTGGTGGGGCATGTGGTGGTTCCCGTCGATCACTGCCGATGCCACCTGTAGAAACCTGTGTATTCCTGTAAAGCAGTGCAATAGCGGAAATCTCGTCCACACTTGACAGGAATCTACAGATTCCTCCATAACGTGTAAATTGACAGGAAGTGCAAAATGCCCCTTCCGAGCCGGACAGCGTCGTTTTTTCTAATGTATTAAAGCAGAGCCTGACGCTTCATATTTTCCCTTTGCAGGATGGGCCGAAAGAAATCCCGAAGGTCTCACCGCCAAATCTGAAGGAGAAAAAAGGTCGCTACATTCTTCTACCGACGATTCCTGCTATGAAAGTGTTTGTTGGCGAGGTGAGATCTGTTCATCTTGGGATTACCAGATTATGAGCAGGAAAACAGGGTGTATACAGTACCCCCAAAATTGCTCGTGAAAGTAAATGTTTTGAGCCGCGAATGCTGACAGTTGGGAATACTGTAAGACGTTTAGTCACCCCGAGTGCTCCTGGGTGAAGGAAGGAAGCTAGAGCAATGCTAACTCCTTTCTTCACACAAAGCTATGAGCCACCTGGGCGTAAATCAAGTGGTATTATGCGCGGTCACTGCGCACAGGGTGGTCCCAGGCGTAGTCTGAATATCGCACCTCATATGTTTTATCTGAACTGATGATTTAATCTTACGGTATACCCAGTTGTGTGCGTTCATGGCACGACATATTTAATTTCACGCGCAGTGCTCGGGGGGGGGGGGGACACTGTATATACACTTTGTTTTCCTGAACTTACAGTCTTGTATTGGGATTATTGCATTTTTAAAGACTATTTTTCATTATTTTCAGGATGCTCCTGCCATAGTTCCTACTGAACCGTCGAACATTCCACAGCAAGACACTGCTACAACAACTACGACGGCTTCGATTGGTCTTCCAACACTCAGCACTGCGCCAACACTCCCGATGCCGGCCCCATTGCCACGTCCTAGTCCGATAGCCGTCACTGCGCCAAACTTCTTCCAGTCGTTGTCGGGTGTCGCACCAGTGCCATCAGCTACTACTACCGCACCGTTTGGTACTGGTTTCAGTGCTGATCAGCTTCTTGCCACGCTCCTACCCTCAAGTGTATTGCTTCAAAACGCTGGTCTGCTTCAACAGAACGCCCTGGCTAGTCTTCTTGGACTTACAGCGGCGCCTGTCGTCACACCACCTTCCACTTCATGTGCTAACGATGTCTTGACTCTCCTACGAGCACAACAATCTGCCCAGTTAGCTGCCGCTTTGGCAACTCCTGGAAAAAATCCGCTTCTGCCCCAGACCAGCTCTACGGACGACCTTATACAGACGTTACTTGCACAGACCAGGCAACCGATTTTCTCGCACAGCCTTTGAATGAAGTGTCATTTCCTGTGTTAGATTCAAGCATATATAGTCTGTTGTAATTATTGCTCCAATCCACCAATGGTGACCCTTGGTTGACTTTCACTGTTCGACGAGCTCGATGAATATTTTTCAATGGTTTTTTTTCAAATGATCAATCAATTTCACACTGAACTTGTCGTGACAAAACATCGTCATTCTTGTGTTTACTATGTGTTTGTGGCTGTGCGTGTGATTATGTGTGTGTATTGTTCATTTCTTGCACGGGTTTCATCCGCTAGAGATGTTAGTGTCACCACCTCTTCGTTATCCTCGCGTTAGTGGCAGATGTCCGACCTCCTTATTTGTGACACAAGTCCAAAGAGACATTGCGCATGTATAACTGCAGAAAAAGTCTTTTGTTTTCGTTTTTTTTTCTTTATTTGTGCTCGATTTGTTTACAGATTTTCCACATAAATTCCAAGCAATTCTTTCATTAATATTAATGCGGAGTCAGGTTTAATACGTAAAAATGAACTCATTGCTTTGATATAAGTCTGCTTAAATACCACTTTTTTGTTTTGTTATGTGAACTAGATTGAAGACCTTTGGATACGTCACTGATTTCGCCAGTATTCGCTCGCTCAGAAAGACATCAATAAGACTTTTCCAAAGGCACACGTCGCGTCGACAAGTCGCGAATAGTATGTTTATTAAAGAAGTGTGAAGGTGCTGAATAACTCAGCAGCAAAGAAAAAAAACAAATAAACCGTGAAAAGTCAGTCAAACAAAAGCTAGGAAGGGGGATTGCACCTATTGGTGAGAGACCAGACAGACAGACAGTGAACTCGCAGAAATGCGTCTCGTGCAACTGGACAAAACGTCGGCATGGCCCTCATGGACCTTAAGAGAAAGGTTGCAGTTTGCTTCCTGCGCACTTTCGGTCCGCGGAAAGGGCTCGTCCTCACTGTTTGCGGACTAAAGTCATCTACTTGGAGTCTCTTCTGGGCTAATCGCGAAATGTGCCTTTAGGTCCGTACTTGATCAAAGTATCAAGCGGAAAGTGTGTGCATCGAAAGGTCTTGAATTTGTCACTCTTCAGTTTTCGCTTCTTTGGGCATGTAGAAAGCTGTCATTTTGTGTAATGCCCGTGTACTTGATTGAGAAATTTTGTTAAATTTTGTTATTCATAGATTTCTAGCTTATAAGTATGTGATGCGCATAGATTTCTCTCGCACTGTGCTGTTATAATGTCCTGTGAGGGGTCTGCGTATTGATGGACGCATCTTATCATGACATTGATTAAAATAATGTATCACTTCTTTGCACTAAATCTTTCGCTTTAACAGCACTGTGTAACGAGCTTATTAGACTCTTGCAAAATAAATCAGTTTCATGATTTTGGACATTGGAACGGTCAACATTTGTTCAAAAATGGCTACATAAGCCGGTGTTGGTTGTCTCTCATAGTGAGGTCGAGAAACATGTGCAAAAGACGGTTGGTCTATGTTTCCACGTTCGTGCCAGCATAGTGATTTGGTCAGCCCGTTCCCTATGAAGGCTATTGTTTCGTACTCCTTGTCTATATGTAAACTACGAATGAAGCATTAAACAGCTCGTAACAAACGGGTCTGTGATGGGTCTGCTTTTCTAAGAAATCACTTCTGCAGCATTTTAATTACTTTCCCAACCCACGTTGTTGTCTCCCAGGCACATTGTCAGAGAATTCTTTGAGAAAGTAAGGGAGGTCGTACATGTAGTTGTTGGGTAATATGTGTCAATGATGGAGGTTAGGTAAGAGTTTTATTATCGCGTTGGCCTTCCTAAGAGGCCTGAACGTCGCTCAGTATTCAATTAACCCCCCCCCCCCCGAATCAATGTACTACTCTTCACCCTGGCGTTTTTTACAAAACTACAAAAGGAAAAGAAATCCACCTGAAAGAAACAGGCAAAGTCCACCGCGGCCTAAGCCTAACGAATCCGCCTCTGTTAGTTGTTGGTAATGTATGAGAAGTTCACTGTGCCGCTGTTACATAGTCGATGTGTTGAAGATTTAGAAAGTCTCACCGCTCACATAAGTAGCCATTGTAGGCTCTTCGCAGAAATGTAGAACGCCCTAAGCATTTCTAAAAAAACAATCCTGCACGCTAAGATCTTGCACTTCACTCTCACCTCCGCTTTCGCCGTCTTGCTCCTGCACGCAATAGCTGGGCGCTCCGATTGGTGCTCTCAACAGGCTCTCTCAGGTGATAATAAAAGTTATTGATACTCTCGCACTTCTGTATACTTGCACCGTCCTTCC
>MU913063.1:2314-18913 GCA_036418165.1 Cooperia oncophora
CAAGAAATATATGGCGGGCCAGGAAACAGGCTTTTCCAGGGGAGGGGACTCCGGGGTGGGTGAGCTACTTATAATCGGTGAAAAGCTGGAATGTGCGAAGTCACAACGGCCATAGAGTGCCATGCGGACGAGAGAGTGCAGAGAAAAAGAGAACATCGACGCGTTCAAAGGAATTGAGTTCAAGTTGTCCGTAGACCTCACTGTCTCAATCCCCATTGCGGACTCAGGTTGGCATTATTGGTGGAAAAAGCTGTCTTGGATGCGATTCAATAAAGGTCCTATCACACGCCCCATCGTTTCCATGGGTCATGACTATCCCACTTCCGCAGCCTAAAAATAGGTGCTTCTCGGGTGCTGCTCAAGGCTTCTTAGTGCGGTTATTCCGCTTCTAGCTGCTTCCGTTCCAAATAGTAGTAAAAAGAGAGCTGCTATCGTTGTGATACCGGCAAGTGGGAACTTGAATGAGCACACAGCTGGATAAGTTCGGATCGAGAGGGACATTACGGATGGCCTCTATGGTTTGTAATTGGCTATTGAATTTCTTACCACCTTGTCATTCGTATGGGCTGACTTGTTCTCGGCGAAGGCTTTGAAAACTGGCTCAATCAGTTCTTCAGATCCTGGCTAGGCAATTTTTGGTGAAAAGTCACGAACAAGTTTGTGAAGAGGTGAGAGCAGATTGTGGACAATGACGGAAAATGCTTACAATGTTCAATGAAAGATACTATGCTGCGACTGCTGTAAAATTTAAGGTCTGTTCATAGAGAAAACTCAGAATAACAGCGGCAACTCGTTTTCCAACGCATGAGATGACTTCGCGCAAGGAAATGTTCATCAGAGCACTATGAGGACTTCTCAAATAAAATTCATTGTGCTGAGTGGTGCAGCCAAGTGGAAAAAGTGGAAAACGTGTTGATTCTGTGGTTCTTTTTCATTTTCATACAAAACTAGAAAAGACTCACTAGCTCCGCTTCTTCTGAGCACGTAAAATGTCAAGGCATATACCACAACGATTGCGACATTCACGGCAATTCCAATTTGATTCAACAAGTCGAACGCTACCACTCCATAACTTTGAGGAATCGAGCATACAACGAGTCTAAATCAAATAAATCCCAGTATGCAAATTTCAGTTTATAACTACTACACCTTAATTGAGACGGAGGTGGTGTAGAGGCAAGCTCACGCTCACCGCAAGCGCGGTCTGGGGGTCGATCCCGAATCGACTCCCTCCCAGGCCAAGCCCGCTTGTTCGTCGAAGCTTGTAAATTTGGTAAACGACTCGCTGGGAGGGAATTGCACATCGACAGGCCCTCACAAGTCATTGTATAAGCCATATCGCACTCAATGCACTACAACGATTTTGGATGGAAGTAGAATGCGTGCCGCATCTTATAGCAGTTGGTTATAGCCGCAGACTTTTCCTTTGACCTTAAACAGTCGGATCACCCAGCTATCGACCGGGGCCAATCCTTCTTGGAACAAATAGCCATGGTCAGAGAAATAAATAAATATTTTGAACTGAGGGGCTCAATGCGCAAATTTTCGAGGGAAGTAAGTTCATCTATCCCCGTCCACGATGATCAGGTAAGCGCTTCTGTCGGGCACATATCCCTTAAATGTGAGCCCAATGGCATTACTCTTTGGAAGAGACTGACTCCGGTGGGCAAGTAAAAGCTCAAAGATTAGTCCAGCATGTGATCGACCGTGTGAACAAAACGATGTTGCGTCAGCTGTACAACAATTAAACCACGGTCTGCTCATTATCAGCATTTCCTGGAAACTATGAAAGAACTCTGTGAGCTGAGGAACAGACTTACGAGTGATCTTTATGCAAGAACCCTTGTACGAGCAGAAATAACCCATACACTGTAGGCCCTAGTAAAGAACACACCACATATCGATATGGTATCGTTTGCAGGAAGCGATATCTGGAAAGATTATTTCAAATGACACTCTGCTTTTTGAGCATAAAACCCTCAAACAGTCAATTTTCACTCGTTTGTTTCTCGAAACTCACCTCTTTCCCCATACTCGAGCAATAATACAGGTGTAAAGTTGCAAAGTTGGGGCAAGTTTCAGCTCTCGTGTGAGCCAAGATCAACTACCGCACTAGGCAGCGTTCAGACTCGACGCGCTGTAGAGCGCAGCAACGCGCGTTGAAGCGCAGCAACTACAACAGTGCTCCAAGGCTATAAGCGCGAATGCAGCCGCAGACGGCCGGCGCCGATCAATTTCCGTCCGCGGAGGCTAGATCAAAGGGCGCCAGCCGATTGCGTCTCAAATCTCGCCTCTTTCCTCATACTCTCTTAATACTCGGACCGGCGCCCATCTGTCGAGCCTTCACGGACGGAAATCGATCGGCGCCGGACGTCTGCGTCTGCGTTCGCGTTTATAGCTTTAGAGCACTGCTGTAATTGCTGTGCTTAACGCGCGTTGCTGCGCTATACAGCGCGTTGAGTCTGAACGCTGCCTTACTACGACCATTCCCCACACAGCACCACAGATGCCCTCCGAAGTCCGCCGTGGCGTAGAGTCTCAGAAAGGGAGCTTAACGACCGGGTTTCATATACAGAAGATTAGAAATGGAGGTCTCAAACTTCCCTGAAACCATAACACTTTCCCCCAAGATGAAAACGACCTAAAGAGGCCAAATAGGAGCTTGTATTTGGAATCGGACACACTTTCCGCATTTCAAATATACGACCCCTTCGTTGAGAAGTCAGCTGGATATGTGGTCCGTCTGGGATTCTGAGTGGAAATCAATGTTTGGAGCAACTCTTTTCAGGATGCGTTGCCCTTCTCCTTTTTTTTGCGAGAGCTTTCTACATTTTTCTTATGCTATACGAGCACCAACACTACGCCTGAGACTCCTGAATTATTGGAATTCGAGGGGAAAAATACACCTAATAGAAAGCTCACCTGGAAGGGAGTTTTACTGCAGCGAAGCGGTCTAAACCGAGACATAATATAAAAGGGCTTCCAACACAGGCTCCAAACATTGGGATCACCTGGAGCCAAAAACAATTCGATTGGTCCATAGTTTCTGAAAAGGAACTAGTTCCATGCCGTTAAAAACTCAGCACTTTGACCAAATCTCAAGATACTAATTTGTACTCTTGGGCCATTTTGGTACAGATCACTGATTGCCTCCAAGAGCACTACTAATATTTTCTTTCGGGTGCCATAAATGAATAATAAATGCAATACCCGAATGCCCACATAAGCGAGATCAGGATGTCGTAAGGATTTCTGTCGAACTAGAAACAAAGAGAAGCTAAATATTGTGGAAAGAAAGCACTCCCAAGCAGAGATGATCCGTTTCGCCTGTTAACGCAGACGAACCATCATTGTCTCGCCAACCCCCAGGCTCTTCAGTGCTAAGGAGAAGGATGTTTTGGCTAGGTTGAAACATTTCTTATGGAACTCAAGGGAACCCTTTTTCACAAAAGAATTGTCCCATTGGGTCCCTTCTATGAATCCTTCCCATAAATGCCTACCCACTGGCCCACATTCCACCTCTAAATGTTGTCCGAATGTCAAGAAAGAGAGGAAGAAAGAAAGAAAAACAGTAAAGCCTGTAACGTTCCGAACCGAATGATCCACGAAATGTCCCCGTGCAGTTGGGATCATAGTCGGCATTCGCAAAGAACGTACCACTTTCGTCACTACGAGCGGCGAAAGGAAGAGACTTGAAACGGATGATTATTCCAACGTTTGCAACCACGACTACTTTCACTCTGCAAGACAACGATTCACAAACGGTGCATGTGCACACAGCGTTGCCTGGAGCGTCGTAGTGTGATTTCCAGTGCTCTTGCCGGGAATTGGTAGCACGTCGAATTCTTCAGATAGGCTTCCACTGCCCGACAAACTGTCGAAGGCGCTGGCCTTGCTGGGGAGGTCTCTGCTCAGGGTATTTCCAAGGTTTCTTCGCTTTTTTCTCTACTAGGGAGTTACTTTTTAGTCTACCGGTACACGACTGAGCACCTACTACTCGTAGGAACTGTCTTTGGATGAGGTTTCCAGTGCAGGGTCAGGATTACTGTACTTACGGAGTACTGCACGACCGTGTTCAGCACCAATGAAATAAGCATACCTTGTCGGAGAAAGTGATACACAAAAGGATACTGTCCGACTTCATGGACCAGATCTGCCGCACACGTCAATGCAATCATTATATGGCATGGAGATTTCATTCGCCTGAAGTGCTAGATGAATTGTCTGCGGTGCTATAATTTCTAGGCTTGTTCGACTATCAATAAGCTCATGAACTGCCACAAACTCTCATGAACTTACTTTGCTTTGTACGTTGCTATGAATCATAATGGAATTTCCAATGATCCCTATAGTTGAAGCGGTA
The DNA here is from genome assembly GCA_036418165.1 of Cooperia oncophora. NCBI lineage: Eukaryota > Metazoa > Nematoda > Chromadorea > Rhabditida > Trichostrongylidae > Cooperia > Cooperia oncophora. The sequence continues at coordinate 6,678 of MU913063.1, forward strand.
AAGAAGAAAAACGGCAGCGGGAGCATTACTGGATCGTAGCCCCCGACCATTTTAGGACGCTGCTGAAAAAGGTATGTCTATAAATTCTATGACACATATTGGAATTGCTTCACAATACTGATATTGATATGTAATTGCTACAATGTCCTGGAACACGGTCTTTGGACCACGCGACATCGCGTACACGGCAATCTGCAAACACCGCGAGCTTGCGATTAAGCGCACCCTCGCGATAAAACCATTGCCTCATTGAACTGGATTACCTTCAGTTTTCAGCCACGTTCTTCACTCTGGTGGGACCTAGGTCGGCATGACCGTTAGATTTTGTTCCAATCGCGTGAATAGATTCATTATATAGCAGTTGTAGTGCAGAGAAATCTGAAAAGTTTTACTCGCGATCGGCGGACCCCAAATTATTTGAAATTCGAAATCATTCAAAGAAATACAATCATTCAGAGAACAGCGAAGTGTCACTCTCGCAATAACAAAACCATATCGCCGATCGTTACTGGGGCGCCACTTGCAGTTGTCGATCGCGACTTCGCGTGGGCCTACCGTTGCATTCCCAGTGCATTGATGTTAGACTATAAGATCTGAGGCGGAGGAGATGTATAGGTTGGAAGGAAAGTCCTGTCAGTGTTTTTTGAAAAGCTTACAGTTTTTGATTCTCGATGCTCGTACATGACGTAACATGCTATGCTTGTAGGACACTCTGGGAGCTTTCCTGCAAGAGGCGTGTGAGGGCGCCTGCTCTTCCCTGGGTTTAATTACGATGTCAGTTTCACAGGAGTATCTTCGGGTCATCATCTTCTATCAGTGGCCCCGCGGCACTGGAGCCACGGCAGCTGTCCGTAACATCAACAGTGCATTGAGGGAGGACACCACTACCGTCAGGATCGTTCACTTTTAGTTCGCTCGCTTCGCGAAAAGAGACTCGATCCTTGAAGACAAACCTCGGTCGGGACGCCTCAACGAAGTGAAAGGCTTTCACCGTTCTCGAAGCTGTCAAGGAGGATCCGGAGGCTACCACCCGCAGTCTTGCGACAAGACTCGGATGTACCTAACTGACAGTCGTCAACCGCCTGTAAGCCCTTGACTACCGAAAAGTACTGGCTCGATGGATCACTCATACCTTGACCGATGGCACGCTGTGCACCCGGGTACCCCTTGGTCAGTCTCCCCTTCTCTGCCCTCGTCAGAAGGAGTTTCCAGGAGACTGCTTAGTGGGGATGAGAGATGGGTCCTCTATGATTTTAACCCACACATCCGCGTCCCTCTCAAAGAGAAGATCCATTCTAGCAGTCCAAACCGGGCATGTATTCCGAGAAGGTTCTCCTGCGCTCCTGGGACGCGAGGGAATGCTGCACAATGAGCTGCCCTGTAAGAACACACGATCACCGCCACCATTTGCGTCGCTCAGCTCCCGAAACGAATGAAAATTGTTGGAGAAAAATGACCGAGACTAGCTTCGGGTCACCTCGTTCGTAGTACACGAGACCCCATACCTGCTATGGAGACCTACCATTGAGGAGCAAGGTTGACCAGTTCCCGCCCATAATATTCTCCTGAAGTAGTCCCTACGACTGCTGCCTGCTCCGCCTCCTTAAGGCTTTCTTAGCTAAGAAAACTTTCAGCAACTTTGATGACATCAGTCGAGGGGGCGCTGACTTACTCTACTCGCAGCCTTCTCAGTTCTGGGAGGAGGGGAATGCTTACCTGTCCATTGGGTGGAGCACTGTAGTGGCTAACTATGACGAGTATATTGTTGACTAATTCCCACTGTATATTGAGTTAGAAAATAAAAAGGGAAAAAATCACAACAGTGACAAGACTTTCCTTCCAACTTATAGTAATATCGAGTGGCGCACTTACCACGCGCGCGACTGGGGGAGTCAAACCGTAACCGTACTGTACTGTACTCAGAGTGTAGACTAGCCTCTGCTCAAAGGCTCGGTTAACCTGAACGGGAACCTATATCGATTACCGTCTAGGCTAGCGAGCCTTCTAATAGACTCCGGTTGCTGTAAAATGGTTGGACGAAAATGGGATTGACAAAAACATTAAGTAAACACTAAATAGCTGGTCTCCGCAAGTCATTGTATGCACTATACAGCATTCAATGTGTCAATAAACAACAAGCTGAAGTTAAGTCAAATGCGCGACGCAAACCAAAAAGGATTGATTGGCGCGGCGAAAGCAGAGCAGATCATTGGTCGGGGATTTAAGTCGCGTCCGGACAACTCCCCTCTCTTTCAGGGGAAAGGTACGACCTCCCCCCTCCTCGCCCTTAGTCTCCTGCTCATTGAACTCTCCAGCAGGGCGGTACTGCGAGAAAAATTCGACCTCCCTCTCTACCATTTCTTAGATTTCTCCCAACTTCCTACCACTTTTATTCCAGGATTTCCCGAGAATTTCCCTACTTTTATCCGAACATTTTGTTGTCGAGGGAGAGGGAGTATAGTACGCATGAAACTCACGGAAAGCCAGCAATCTTTTTGAGGGTCAGAAGGGTAAAACGACCCTCTCCCCTCCCAACAACGAGCAAATACGACCATCCTCCCTCCCAACAACGAGCCAATACGACCCCACCCGTTTACAACGCCCCTGAAACAAGAGAAATCAGCTATCAAAACAAATTTTTCTCGGCGCAAATACGCCCCCCCCCCTCTTCCAGCGACCGAATACGGTACCCGGGGAATCCCCAACAACGATGTTCCCTGGGCGAGAGCCAATCTTTTTTTGTTTCTGTCGCGAGGTTTTCACGTGGACACTTGAATTGGCTACAGCTGTCTTTGAAGACGTCGTGTATCACCAATGGAATGCAGTGCAACGCTGCTTCCCAACTGTACATTACTACGGGAGGGGGGCATGTGGCAAGAGAATCGTAATTCGCCGCGCCAGTGGCGTCGCATGCGACGTCGCGCCCGCTAATAATGGAGGTTTCGGATGGTATGGGTCGAGAACAAACAAAGTACGACCAAAAATAGACATGAGTGTGTACCATTTATTTGTATGCAATCCGATTTATCCGATTATCCGATTATTTATCTGATTAAAATCCGATTTCCCAGTCGAAAGGGTAATGCAAACTAAGGGAACGTCGCACCGGCTGCCGCGCGCTGCGGAGCGGCAATTAACGATCCTTGCCCGTCTTCCCGGGAGCGGATTTGGAATGAGCTTTCTCAACTATACCCCCCCCCCCCCCTTTCAGGCAGCACCAAGCCGTCCTAAATTGTCGCTTCTAGAAAAATGCTTCACATATAAGTCGTAAATAAGTGTACAAAGAAATCTCACCTTCTAATGGAGGAGTGTGATCGGAAGTAACTACTCGGTCTGCTGTTCTCCCGTAACGGATCTGTGAGATCGTGGGAAAATGTCTCGTCGGTGATCACGTGAAAAGCTAAAATCCCACGAATTGGGGATTACGTCTGCAAATGTGAATTGTAGGTGGGAGTAGTGAAGCATAAGGAATATCGCTTTCTCAGTTTGCCTCTGGGGTTCATATACAGGGGGAGGGGCAAAAAAAGTCATTTCAGCCGAGTCACTTATCAGCGAAGTTTCGCAGTCCCACTTCCGACGTCCTTTCTTTGGAACCTTCTTTCGAAATCTGGGGAGACTTCACGCGTCGACGAGGCTCGGGTAAATAAACCAGAATTCTCTCCTTCAAAGTTTTTGAGGGATGCCCATATACCAATTTGTCGCTGTCTTGGAATTGGGATAGGCATTTATTTCTCCTTCTGGCAATCCCGAGATCGTTCTGAGCTGCAGGTTCATCAGAGGTGTAAATCACCTGAGCAAAATAGGGATGACCAGGTGGTGAGGCTGTTCCTCCAAGTGGTGCCACTGGGACCTGCTCGCTTTTGCGGGCTGAGCAGAACACGGACAAACCGAAGCAGGCGACAGGCCTTCGTGACGGGCCGGCTTACGAACACCCCATGTCACATCATCATGTTTAACTATGCCTTATGAAATTCGAGATAATGCTACGGCGTCCGCGGGAGCCGACGCGCACTCGCAAGGCCCGACGAGTGTGAAAAATATGCGAGGGTCCTCGTTGCAAGGACGGCATCGGGGGCAACCAGGCTAGTCCGAAAGACGTGCAATGTGTTCAGTGCTCGTATTGCCACGCTGAATGTGGGGACGCTGACTGGACGCTCGTACGAGTTAGCAGAAGCCCTAGAGCGTAGAAAGATCGACCTCTGTGCCGTGCAAGAGACGAGATGGGCTGGCTGCAAGTCGAAAGAGTTAGGCCGCGGCTTCAAAGCCGTTCTTTGTGGCGGGCCGAAAACTACAAGTGGTGTGGCCGTGATCGTGTCTCAGCGATTTCGCGATTCGATTATGAGCGTAGTTCGTTTCGACGACCGTTTAATGAAGATTGTTGTCGCTATTGAACAACGACTGTACCACTTCTTCTCTGCATATGCCCCACAAACTGGATGCTCTGAGCAGTCCAAGGACGAGTTCTGGGCTCTGCTGGACGAGAAGACGGCTGAAGTGCCACCAAAAGACGGTATCATTGTAGCCGGCGATTTAAACGGACACGTGGGCGCTGCAAAAGACGGCTATGCTTGTCATGGCGGATTCGGCTACGGTTCACGGAACGCCGATGGTGAGCGAGTCCTTGAGTATGCAGAGTCGCATAACCTCGTCATTCTGAACACAAGTTTCGTAAACGTGACTCCCATCTCATCACGTTCTACAGCGGGAGTAACAAGACTTTGTACTCATCAGGCATGGCGACCAAGGACTCGTGACAGACGCTAAGGTAGTACCGTATGAAACGGTTGCCACGCAGCACCGCCCACTGATCTGCACGCTCAGACTTGTAGCTCCCAGACCGAGGCAGGCAGAACGATGCGGTCCTGAAAGAATAAAGTGGTGGCGACTGAAAGAGCGGGAGGCAGCTGTGATTTCTCGTATTCGACTACCTGAAGTCACAACTGTTCAGGAGACCTGGAACGAAGCCGTTAATTCTATAATCCAGGCCGCCCGCTCCGAACTCGGCACAACGAAGCCTGGACGGCGGAGGATTGACAAAGAGGCATGGCTCTGGACGGACGACGTCAAAGCGAAGGTTCGAGAAAAGAAGAGGCTCTATCACGCGTTTCTCGAGCACAAGTCGGCTGACAACTGGCGGCAGTATCGGGAAGCGAGGAATGGGCAAAGACGGCCGTGGCTGCTGTGAAGGCCGCTCACTTCGATGATATCAGCAAGAAGCTGGAGACGCGCGACGGTGAGCGGTACCTGTACGGACTTGCCAAATCTCGTCATCGCCAAACCGAAGACATTGAGAAGTTTTTTGGCATAAGTGATGAGAATGGCCACCTTCTGATGGACCGAAAAAGGGTATTGCAACGATGGCGTGAATACTTCGAGGGCATCTCAACGGTGGAATTCGCCCATCCCGCTATACCCTGTACCGCACCAACATATGGTCCCGTTCAGAAGATCACCGTACAGGAAACAGAAGCTGCCTTGAGGAAGATGAAGGCTGAAGAAACCACCCTACTAAAATAACAAAACGTTCCGCGAAATATGCCGCGCGACCAACAAACTCTACAACAGAGTCCACCGGATAGTTTTATTCCGTTGGAGAACTGACTCCTTCAAAGCCACATTGCTCCGTATGTATGTGGTCGGGCCTAATATTGAGTCGTCTTCACTGTGAACCCCTCACTCACTGAAAATTTGAATAGAGGTGTCTCGCATGCATAATGGTAGGGGTGACCTTTCTTCAAGTGTGTTCGATGCTATCATGTTACAATTGTTGTTCCGACAGCTATCGAGCTTCCGTTACTATCACCTTTTGCTTTTCGCTCAGAGATGGAGCACTATTGCAGATCATTTTGCATTAGCCCTAGTCTCAACCTATAGATCCTGTTAAGTTAAAGGATAAAGGATAAAGTCTTCGCCGTTGATCAATCCCTTTGTGGGATGCGGCACGCATTCTACTTCCATTCAGAATCGTAGTGGCTTATTGAATGCGATGTGGCCTATACAATGACTTGCGGTGGCCAGCCGATGTACAAGTCAGTGTTTTATCCTCCCAGACGAATCTGGTACCAATTCACCGTCCCCGGAGGGTAGAAGGCTTGGTTGGCCTGGGCGGGAGTCGACCCGGGATTCGAACCCGGGACCGCGCGAATGGTGAGCGCCCCACTTGTCACTACACCATCTCCGCCTCCCTGTTAAGTTACAGAGATTAAAATAAAGTTCCATCTTGGTGAGATTTGTGGATCTTTGCAAGTGTAAATAAACCTTATGCTTTTGCATAGCTTGGCAGGATCTTATAGGACTTCACTGGAAGCATAAGGAGCTCCGGTCAATGGGAACCTTAAAGCCCCGACTAGGTGTAACCGTGCTGAATATATCAAACCAGTTCGGCTTGCGCACACTACTTTGCACCTGATGTTGCGAAGCAGTACGAGGCGAGTGACCTCAGCGAATCACGATTGATGCCAATATTTACTTGAAATCACGGAAAATTCAAAAGAAAGAATAAGAGAAACAGTGGGGGCCGTGGCGGCCGCCGCGTACGAGTTTTGTTGCGTGGCGTTCAAATTGTCGAAGGGTCGACGATCCCTTTAGCAATTTGAAAGAGGGGAGACGGTCGTTTCGTCGATTTGATTGCCGGTCACGCGTTCTGACAGGTGTGTGCCTACCAGATAACTTGTCCGATTCTTTGAACTATAAGGTTTTCGTAATTTGTAGCCTATCAAAAGCCGTCACTTTTGGTTATAGTGCTCATTATTCTAACAATAAGTTTTCTCTTAATGATCACTTAGGGATATACACTAGTTTGGAAGTTATGGCGAGTTGTTTCACCTGGAAGTCGGTTTGCCTGACATGTTCTGACGCGTAGACGACAAAAAAACCCAGCCAAACGACATACACCCTTGAAAGAGGCACAGCTTGCTGTGGCCGTTGCTCCAATGACAACTCGGGAGTACGGTAATGCAACTCCGGGATTGCCGCGTCGCGGCGTGTGCGGCGTCGCCTGACTTGCCGACGATAGAATCGCCCGGGTGCCGGGGTTCCCCAGAGCTTACTACTACGGCATATCTTCATACAGTACCCGCCGTAAGTGTTCAAAAAATTACGAAAAAAACGCCGATCCGCGTTTTTTCGTTTTTGTTATAGAGCTGTTCCTGTTGACTTTTTGTATGGATACCCATATATGGCTAGAATCAGCTCGCCGAGCTGTATCCGAGGGTATGCTCATATTCTACGACGTTGGGTTTTGGCCGGCGCCATTTGGCGCCATTTGGCGCCACTTTGCGACACCTTAGCGCCACAACTTTTCTCAACAACATCTGTATAAACTTGCTTACTGGGGCTATTCAGTGCCCTGTTCACGAAAGTGACATTCATTTCTAGCCGTGGCGCCATTTGGCGCCATTAGGTGCCGATTTGGCGCCACTAGCGCCACTTTGGCGACACGACCTTTCCCAAAAAAATCTGTATAAACTTGCATAATGGGGTTTCTCGGTGCCCTGATCACGAATGTAACATTCATTCCTAGCCATGGCGCCGTTCGGTGCCATTTGGTGCCAATTTGGCGCCACTACTTTTTTCACCAAAATCTTTATGAACTCGCAGCCTGGTTTCTGGAATGGTCACGTGATCGTCATTTGCAGAGCATACATAAATCACGTGAGCTTGCGGCGCTGGCGGCTCTGTGCTCACCATAGCCGCTTGTTCACGTGATTACTGTATGTCTTTATAGTTCACATTCACGTGACCATTATAACACATACAGTCTGAGCCGACCAAGGCATCGCGCCAAATTGGCACGCAGTAGCGCCAAATGGCGGAAATGAATGCTACGTGAACAGGGCAGCCCCAGTAAGCAAGTTTATACAGATTTTTTGGGAAAGGTCGTGTCGCCAAAGTGGCGCTAGTGGCGCCAAATTGGCACCTAATGGCACCGAACGGCGCCATGGCTAGGAATGAATGTTACATTCGTGATCAGGGCACCGAGAAACCCCATTATGCAAGTTTATACAGATTTTTGGGAAAGGTCGTGTCGCCAAAGTGGCGCTAGTGGCGCCAAATCGGCACCTAATGGCGCCAAATGGCGCCACGGCTAGAAATGAATGTCACTTTCGTGAACAGGGCACTGAATAGCCCCAGTAAGCAAGTTTATACAGATGTTGTTGAGAAAAGTTGTGGCGCTAAGGTGTCGCAAAGTGGCGCCAAATGGCGCCAAATGGCGCCGGCCAAAACCCAACGTCGTAGAATATGAGCATACCCTCGGATACAGCTCGGCGAGCTGATTCTAGCCATATATGGGTATCTATACAAAAAGTCAACAGGAACAGCTCTATAACGAAAAACGAAAAAACGCGGATCGGCGTTTTTTTCGTAATTTTTTGAACACTTACGGCGGGTACTGTACTGTACCCTTGACCTCGAGTAACCCTCCTACTAAGTTACTTCCCGGAAGGATCATCCTTGTCAGGGCACATCATTGGTTGGGGATTTTAGTCAAGTCCGTATGACCCCCCCTCCGGACCTCTGTTCCCTCATCATGGAATCGAGCCGTCGAGCGGGGGGGGGGGAGGGAGGGGCATATAGTACGCATCACCTGTATCACCTGTGCTCCCGTTGATCATCGAGTTCCTCGAGCGGGCGCCAGTAACGTCTCCATTCGTCCCTGCAACGTGCAAGAGTTGCCCAATGGAACTCTCTCTGCTCGAGGGACACGATGAACTTCATACCATTCGTTCAGAGCTTTCACGAAGAAGTCTGACCATCGCATAGGCGGTCGTCCAGGCGTTCGCTTGACATCCCGTGGAATCCAGTCGGTGATCGCTCTGGTCCAGCGGTCGTCCTCGAAACGCATGACGTGCCCGGCCCACCTGATCTTCGAAACCTTGGCAAATGCGGCGGCGTCTCTGATCTTCGATCGTCGGAGTGCGGAGCTCCGGATTCCCTCTCTCACTTGCGTGTAGCGGGAAACTCCGAGCATCGCCCTTTCGATGGCGCGTTGAATAACGCCAACCGCATGTTCATCCTGCTTTCGTAGAGTCCAAGTCTCTGAGGCGTACGTCAAGGCAGGAAGGACCGCGGAAATCGAAGAGGTGGGCACGGAGCTTGGTGTTCTTCGTCTTCTTCGCTACTCCCTCGATGTTCTTGAAGGCTCCCCAAGCCGCTCGCTTCCTCCTGCTCAGCTCTGGAGCTAGGTCATTCATCATATTGATTTCACGACCTAGGTACACATAGCTAGAGCATTCAGAGATGGTCGTTCCGTTGAGCGTGAATGGGGCATCAGATACCAATCCGTTTCTCATGAACATCGTCTTCGTTAGATTCAGCCGTAGACCGATTCTTCCACACGCGCAGTCGAATTCAGCCAGCATTCGTTCCGCTTGCTCGATGTTTGGCGTTATCAAAACGATGTCGTCAGCAAAGCGGAGATGGTGTAGTTGCCGACCGTCGATCTTCACTCCCATGTCTTCCCATTCCAGTTGACGCATGACGTTCTCGAGAGAGGCGCTGAAGAGCTTGGGCGAGATGGTGTCGCCCTGTCGGACCCCTCTCTTCACATCAATGATGATCTCCTTGTAGAATGGTGAATCTTGGTCGTGAAGTTGCTGTAGAGCTCACGAAGAATCCTGATGTACTGAGTAGGAATACCCTGGTTGCCCAGGGCTTCGATAACCGCTTCTGTCTCAACGGAGTCGAAGGCTTTCTTCAAGTCGATGAACGTGAGACATAGCGGCATCTTGTACTCTCGCGATACTTCAATGAGCTTCGTTACCGTGTGGATGTGATCGATCGTGCTGAATCCTCTTCGAAACCCTGCTTGCTCGCATGGCTGTCCTTCGTCTAGTGTTCTGCCAATCCTGTTAAGGATGACTCGTGTGAAGAGTTTGTAGACTACAGACAGCAGGCAGATTGGGCGATAATTGCCAATGTCGTACAGGTCTCCCTTCTTGTACAGCAACACAGTCTTGCTGGTTTTCCACGAGGTGGGTACCTTGCATTCCGACAGGTAGCGCGTGAAGAGTCGAGCCAGAGTTTTGACGAGAACTGGCGGAAGATTCTTCAGATGTTCGGGTCTGATCCTGTCGGGACCGGGTGCCGTACGCTCGTACCTTCACCGACGAGATGGCGTGTCGGACTTCGGAAGAGAGAACTGCAGGAACGACATATCCATCCTGCCAAGCGGTATGGTTGCAGGTGGACGTGGCTGTCAAAGAGATCCGAGTAGAAGTCGTGGATCATGCCAGAGATTGAGGGATCGTCAGAGGTCATAGAATGCTTCCTTATCATTATCAAGCATCACCTTCACTTGAGTGGAGAAGTTCAAAACTTAGTGGATGGGTTCCGCAGGCAAGATGGGGTCCCCCACGCGATACTCTTTTACAAAGTCCAAATTTTCACTGCTTGAACCAACTTCAAGCTATCATAAGAAGCATCTTTCGTTGTTCATATATACCACAAGGTTTGAGCTTCTTCTGTAGATTAAGAGCCGAGATACAATTTCAAAAAGTAGTTGTCGAAAGCTCACTTTTGGGTCGACACCGAATTTTCCCTTTAATGAAATAAAAATCGGCGGAAATCATGAAACAGTATGGAGCAGCCACACTATCTTATAGAGCAGGAAATTATCTGTCGAACGGTGTAGGACATACTGGAAACAACTGTCGTTGTTTATATAAAAATTTTGTGTGACAAAAAACGCCATTACTTATGGGCTCATCCAATACTTAGAAACTCAGTTACAAGGAGTGAAGTGAGATAACCTCTCATCTATTCTTATCAATTGATATAGTCGCTTGTCACATGTCACCAATGTTCATATCACTGAACCTTTACGATTTGGCAGTGTGAAACAAGTACAGCCTTGAAGAAGAATGGCGGTGACAGTGCCTTACAGCCTCTATCAGTTGTTATCCCTATCTGTCACCGATCAGTAATATCCCCGTCACATCCCCTATATCCCCAACTGGAACCAAGTGCCTACTGCTACTGTGGCAGGCGCTATGAATCAGGCGACGCTTGAGTTCTGATTCCCCTCATCGGGCTTATCACTGCTTAACACTTTCTACCACCCATTAGTGTTCCTGCCTCATACCCATATCACATCCTGCAAGCAACGACGCACCGTTGCTGGAACCGGCATGAATTTCGTGACACTACCCTTCCTGCGCTCCCTGTCAGCTCTCATCAGTTGCTATCACTTTCTGTCACCCACCAAATTGTGTTCCACTATATCACTTATCAGTTTGAACTCTCTCCTGCTATATCTAAGGGAGTTATGAATTTCCGGTCAAATCCACACATACATACACTCGAGATCCCTGAGATCGGGTAGGCGTGGCCGCATGTTTCAACTTACCCTTAAGGCGTCTACGCTTCTGATGCGATATTTTCATCTCGACACAATCGTTGTCGTGTCTCTGTCCAACACAGAACAAGATGACAGTTGTCCCAGACTGGAATATTCCACTAGTAACCAGTTCCTTACAGTGTTCGAATGCTCCGCCTACCCGATCTCAGGGATTTCGAGTATACATCAACAGACATACTAAGCTGATGATATGTATTAGGATATTCTAGACAAAAATAAATGGGAGAGAGGAGCAGGAAGCGGCGCTTCCAAGCAGTGTCACGTCTACTAAACAGGGAGATAGCGCTCGTTGAATTCGATTGGTGTAAGTGAGAAAGGTAGTTTCGAATTTCGAATAGACTGGCTTCAAATGGATGGATTTTCCTGATTTCCTTGTGGTACTCGATTCCCTTCATGAAAAACGCTGGTATGACCTACACACCATTCTGGACACTTTTTTCATAAGAGGACGCAGGCGAGCAGAAATGACGTGGTATATCTGCACCACCATGTGTCCGCATCTATCTTCACCCCAGCATTATTAATCGTTTTTTTATTGACACATCTTTAATATTAACAAAGCAATTCACAATTAGTATGAAGCAAGATGATCTTGCCAATGTTGAACGAACTGATGTGAGAATTCTTTTCAATTTCTCTATTGAGGTGTCTCAAAGTAATTAGGCATGCACCACAACGATGCCGTTGGTCGTGGTCTTGGATCTGCTGAAACCATGCATTGTGCTGACTTCTTGTGTCTTCTTCGCTTTGACAACGTTGCCGAACATCTGCTTGATGACGTCACGATATTCAGTACTGAAAAGTAGCAAATTGCTCTCATATTTATTTATATATTTATTTATTTATGCACGCTAGGTGCGCTTCTACAACACTTAAG
>MU913063.1:21764-35761 GCA_036418165.1 Cooperia oncophora
GAGTTCAGCGAGGTCGTTGATTTCTCCGCCACTGTAGACCACCCTGTTGAGCTCTGCCCAAACGGTAATCGAGGGGGTTTAGGACAGGGTCACACTCGGATATTCCGTCTTCTTCAGGTACTCAACGCCATTCCGAGTAGGCGAGAGTTTTTCAACGCCCTCCGATTGCATGACATAGCACGCAATTCTGCAGCAGTACGAATTTTCCAAGGAGGTACAGGCGACGATATGAAGGCAGGATATTCTCCTCAAGTTCTTCGATGTAACCATCAGCGTTCACTTTCAGTGCGAGGTCCACGAAGAAGTTATCGGTCTGCCCATTTTGGGAACTTCCGGTCCATACCATCAACGCGCTTGGCGACTGCGGTGAAGATGATATCCTGGACCGTAGCGACGTTGTCGGAGCTGCTCGATCTTGGAGGTCTTGGAGGTCAATTACTGGTGACTCGGGAAACGTATCTTTTTTTCTGGCCCCTGTATGGTATACGCATGTACTGGGTAGAATTAAGTTGCTGTCCTCGACACGACATGCACCACTAATGGACCTACGAATCGTGGCGAGAGAGTTGTTGCAAGCAGTGTGATGTGCACAGCATTCGCGCTAGGACCCAATTCAGTTAACGTGGCAGCGCAGAGGCGGCGTGTATACCCTCACTAGTTCTGTGTCTTCCAGGTCAATTAGCTAGAGGAAAATACGATGTCGCGGCACGGAGGCAACGATATATACCACTTTCACTTCAAATTGGCCACTTTTCAATCAAATTCACCACTCTTACCAGGAAAGGTCAACAAGTCAGCCTGGCCATCTGCAATGAGATGCACATCATTGTACTCACCTTGACACGGTGAACTCAGAACTGTCTTCAAAATTTGCAGAACGATTCTCTGAGCGGAGTTATGGAGGTTTTCTTTACTGTTTTTCTTCTTACGGGCGCGCTGGCGCCGAAGCGTTGGCACATGTAGCGCGACTCACAGCGCTCTTCGCGCAAAACAGGTATCATATTCGTGTTCAGGGGGTCAAATAACCCCTAGGGACGTCACCTTAGCAAAATCTGAGCTTCTGACTCAATTAGAAGCAAAGGAAAGGAAACATTGGGAAAGGAATACACTCCAGAGCACAGATGATCCGTTTCGCTCGGTATCGCAGACGAATTCGGAAACTTCGGAAAAATGGGGTAAAATGGGGATAGTCATGGCTGACTGATAGCTAACAGCGATACTATGACTAGCATACTGGTGATGACTGGTCTTCGAACTGAAATAACTCTTCAGTCATGTCTTTTCGCAAACAACAGTACCTGGCTTACTTATTTGTGCCGTCTGCATCATTTTCTTGACTATCGGGAGGAAATCCCATTCCGAGACCAGTCATCGATGGTAGGTGAGCTCCAATCTGCTGCTAATTACCCATGGAATAGCCCACATTTTCCAAGTGAGGTCGAAAAATCAGATTCGGCTAGAAACTTGTCCCCAGGGGTAATTTAACCCGCTGAACATGAATATGATGGTATTTCATTGCAAAAACCCTTGTGACACGTGTTACGAGGGGTACAAGCAGAAGCACTCTTTCAGGCCACAATGGGTCTACACTTTCAAAAAAAACTGATCGCAGGTTCCCTTATAGGGTAGTGCAGGCGAGCAGAGATGTTAGAAGCTTTGTCGGCTATGTTCTTGGACAAATGCAAAAAAGCCATCTGCCCCGGAACCGATCCTACGACGTCTCGCCTAAGAAACCCGCTCCCTACCCGTTGCGCTCTGCTACCGTTTCAGAACGACTCCATACATAAATGTAAAGACGCTTCCACGTTTCCTCGCGATAGCATGTGAAACGACCATGGATAAAACCCTCCATAACTCCGTTCAGAGAATCGTTCTGCAAATTTTGAAGACAGTTCTGACCACCATCCCAAGACGCGTACAACGGCTCACTGGAAATGGCCGCTCTGACCTGATAACCTTTCCTGGTTAGACCAGGCAGTTCACCAACCAAATCACGCCAGACACCACCGCGAACCCTGCCCCGACGGTCACGCCTACTTGTCAGCGCGGACATAGATTTTCAACACATGACTGACTCCGCCCATTCTTTAAAGTTTGTTGCGAACTTCAAATCTTCATAACTTTTCAATTTTTAATTTCACATCCACTCTTCGCACAACGAAGGTACTCGTAGACGCGCATTCATGCACCGGCAATTAGTTCCCCTTTGGCCACGCCCACTTGCTTTTTGCGGAATTATGATATTTTTCAAAATTTTTGCATTTTTGGACTGCCCCGTGAAGCCCCGCCCACTATGAGAGGCTCCGCCCACTTTGAAGAAGCCCCGCCCACTTTTCAAAAATGGTGCAAATCGGCAGTATAGAGCCATGGCTTGCATGGCAAGGGTATTGCTGGTCATTAGGAACAAACTTTGCCTGATTTATTTGTTCCGAGTGACGGACGAGACCCTAGCATGCAAGCCAAGGCTCTATACTGCCGATTTGCACCATTTTTGAAGCGGGGCTTCTCCAAAGTGGGCAGAGCAGCGTTGCATGTTGTGTGACAGTTGAGGGTAGCCTCTCATAGTGGCGGGGCTTCACGGGGCAGTCCAAAAATGCAAAAATTTTGAAAAAATATCATAATTCCGCAAACAGCAAGTGGGCGTGGCCAAAGGGGCGGAGCCTAAATTGCCGGTGCATGAATGCGCGTCTACGAGTACCTTCGTTGTGCGAAGAGTGGATGTAAAATTGAAAAAGTTATGAAGATTTGAAGTTCGCAACAAACTTTAAAGAATGGGCGGAGTCAGTCATGTGTTGAAAATCTATGTCCGCGCTGACAAGTAGGCGTGACCGTCGGGCAGGGTTCGCAGTGGTGTCTGGCGTGATTTGGTTGGTGAACTGCCTGGGTAAATTTGGTTTGAAAAGTGGTGAATTTGGTTTGAAAAGTGGTGAATTTGAAGTGAAAATGGTATACATCCACGGCACTGTGCAATACATCGAGCTTGCATGTGCTGCGCCCCATCAATTGTATTGTTACGCACCCTTCAACCCTCACTCACTTGATAGCGTAGTAGACGAACACATTCGATGCAAGTCCGAGATTCACTGGAACACCGGCATACATATTGATAACAACGATTATGTAGGGATCGTTCGTGAGCCAATAGTACCACAGAGTTCATCGTGAATGTCAACAACCAGCTGCATATAACAATGACCACGGTCACGGCTATCGATTTGAAGACGGTTTTCATTTTAGAACCTGCAAAAAATGTCTTAAGTATGATTGCTAGGTATACTCCACATCCCTGAGAAGTTGCAGGCGTGACTGCGCACTTCATCACACAAGCACCGTTGGATATTTCAATTTGATACAGCTGCCATCTTGTCCATTCTTCAACAGGAGCGTGGTTATAATTGTTCCACAAAATAAATGAAGGATAAGGATGAAGTTTCAGCGATTGATCAATCAATTTTTGGGATGCAGCTCACATTCTAATTTCATTCGGAATCGCGCTGTCGTATGCGATGTGGCCTGTACTATGCCTTGTGGGAGCCAGCCGATGTACTCCCAGACGTATGGTGCCAATTTACTGTCCTCGGACGGTAGAAAGCTTGGTTGGCTTCAGGTGGAAGCCAATCCGGGATTCGACTTCTAGGACCGTGCGCATGGTAAGCGTGCTACATGCCGCTACACCATATCTATCCCCACCTACAAAAAAATAGCTCAATGAAAGAGCTACACCCTCACTCTTGAACAGTACACAGCGCCAAACCGCACCCCAGGGATACAGGGTGTGAATGAGAGAATTATCGAAGAAGTCAAAGTCCTTCAACTCCGTTGTTGCCAAACTTTGGCTCTTTGACACCGTTATATGTTCTTGTCTCTGAGGCGTTTTTTGGGTGGCACACTGCCTCCACTTTGGACAAAAATTTGATATTTCAGGGGAATGGATAAGGTACCTTTCCTTACAAAGCTGTCGTGAAAACTGGACTGTTTTGGCTATGAATTTCTTTGTCACCTATCATACTCTCAGTAAACTTAATAATTCGAATTCTGAACAGATAGGACATAACATGGAATTTCCAGACATTCCTCACCTACTTGTTCGAGTGTGGCGCAGTAATGCAGAAATCTTGCTTTTGAGGACAGTCAAAAAATAACGTTTCTCATTAGATCCCCATTCCGTATGCCATAGAAGAGGTGCCAATGAGGACATCGTGCGACGGCCGGCTCTACCTCTCACCGTCAGCTTAGATTCCGCTTCCAAGTACAGCATACTCCTTTGAAGTAGTGACTACAGCTTTTCTGACTGAGCGACATCATCCAGGATTTGGCTGCATCCCTACACCTCCTTCCACCCAGTGTTGGCGGCGCGAGGTGGATCGCGAGGTGAGCAAGGAGATCCACGATGCTGCGGGAAGACATTGCAATGGGCGGCCATGTGCACCGAAGTCGCCTCAAGAGAGACCCGAAGGAATTGCTGCAGTATTTGGAGCCGATTGGCTGGGGAATACTATTTAGTGTTTAGGCGTAGATATCCTGACCCGTACCTCGACGTCAGTCGAACACCCATATGGAGTACGTTACGCAGAGAAAACTAGCCATTGACACCGTCTATGACATGGAGGTTCTGATCGTGCCGACTAAAAGGACCCCCCTGGGAAAAACATGCGTAACGTCAGATGTGGGCCTCGGCAGCACGAAGCCTTCATTTAGATCCTTGGGGTGAGGCATTCAAAGCCCAAAAGTGGAGACTGAACATACTCGGGAGAGCACAATCAAAGAAGAGCAAGGAAAGCCCCCAAGGGTTTTGATATTTTTCGCTCCCCACCTGTTTTGCGGTATAATAGATCTGACCGTCCCGACCTAATCGTTCTGCCAAGCGTTCTTTTGAATCTTCAATCGAAGATTAATCGAAGACCCTTTTCTCATCAAAATCACTCTTTTCAGATACCAGTAGCTGCAGCAACTACGAAATGGATCCAATTGGCGACGTAACGTGGGAAAGCATACCTTTGGACGATTAATCACTTGGTTTGCGGTCACCTGAGAACACTTGTGAGAAATGCTATCTGCACAATGGGAAAATTATGTTCACTGCAATAACACCGATTTGCGTTGAACAGCTCCATGAATTTTCACCCGATCACGGACCTGGGTGATTTTAGCTAAGCGGAAGTTAGAACTTTCGTGAATGGTCCTGTTACGAAACCCTGTAAGGCAGACGGATAGAGCACAGCGGCTGCCAAAGCATTGAAACGTGCAAGAAATATATGGCGGGCCAGGAGACAGGCTTTTTCAGGAGGAGGGCACTCCGGGGTGGGTGAGCTACTTATAATCGGTGAAAAGCTGGAATGTGCGAAGTCACAACGGCCATAGAGTGCCATGCGGACGAGAGAGTGCAGAGAAAAAGAGAACATCGACGCGTTCAAAGGAAGACGAGTGTGTAATCACAGTGCACAGAGACCCCTCCAGCTGCTCTCATCCAAAAGGGGGCCCGTGTGGCGGGACGGCCAGGTGTGGGATAATTATTGGTGTGGAAAGAAGCTGTCTTGGATGGATTCCACATGTAAGGTCTATCATTCACCCCCACTCCTTTCCCATGGGGTCATAACTATCCCCACTTCCTACACATAAAAATAGGTTTGCTTCTCGGCTCGGCTCAAAAGGCTTCCTTAGTTGCGGGGTTATTCCCGCTTCTGAGGCTGTGTCCGGTTTAGGTGTATAAAAGAGGAGCTGGCTATCGTTGTATAGGCCCGAGGGGGGCTAAGGTGGACTTGGCCGGGCTAGGCGGAGGAGGAGGTGAGTGGTAGAGTCGGATCGAGAGGGAGCAATTACGGATGGCCTCTATGGTTTCTTCCTGTGTGGCTACTGAATTTTCTTTGCCACCGGGCTTTCATTCGTCATGGGCTGACTTGTTGTCGCGCGAAGGCTTTGAGAGAGAGCTAGGCTCAATCAGTTCTTCAGTTCAGATCATGGCTAAGCAATTTTTGGTGAAAAGTCACAAACAAGTTTGCGACTGCTGTAAAAATTTAAGTCTGTTCATAGAGAAAACTCAGAATAACAGCGGCAACTCGTTTTCCAACGCATGAGATGACTTCGCAAGGAAATGTTCATCAGAGCACTATGAGGACTTCTCAAATAAAATTCATTGTGCTGAGTGGTGCAGCCCAAGTGGAAAAGGTGGAAAAATGTGTTGATTCTGTGGTTCTTTTCATTTTCATACAAAACTAGAAAAGACTCACTAGCTCCGCTTCTTCTGAGCACGTAAAATGTCAAGGCATATACCACAACAATTGCGACATTCACGGCAATTCCAATTCGATTCAACAGGTCGAACGCTACCACTCCATAACTTTGAGGAATCGAGCAGACAACGAGTCTAAATCAAATAAATCCCAGTATGCAAATTTCAGTTTATAACTACTACACCTTAATTGAGACGGTGGTGGTGTAGAGGTCAGCGGCACGCTCACCGCAAGCGCGGTCTGGGGGTCGATCCCGAATCGACTCCCTCCCAGGCCAAGCCCGCTTGTTCGTCGAAGCTTGTAAATTTGGTAAACGACTCGCTGGGAGGGAATTGCACATCGACTGGCCCTCACAAGTCATTATGTAAGCCATATCCCACTCAATGCACTACAACGATTTTGGATGGAAGTAGAATGCGTGCCGCATCTCAAAGAAGTTGGTTATAAGCGCAGAACTTTCCTTTGACCTTAAAGACAGCCCTCCGCGCCTGAGTAGTACATGGTCGTCCTTCCTTGTGCAAGTAGTACAGCCCCCAAGCTAGAGACTGTCCCACTCTATTCGTCAGCGAGCGAGGAGCGAGCTACAGCCGCTGTAAGTTCTAGTTCTAACGCCTGCTCAGTTGGACCGCCTTACTTGCTAGATGCCCTCCGACGGAGGCCACTCAGTTGTTCTTAGTTGGGGCGGCGGGCATTAATCGGAATTGCATGTCCTTTTTGCTGACCGCGCTCGTGCCCATGGATAATTCTGCTCTCCTTTATTACAGTTTATTCATGGGGCATATACATTCAACTCAACCCATTTCGCAAGGTGAAACGCGTAAAAATCACGAGTGACGCAATTTTCGTGGTGCAAAAGCTCGGCGCACTTCACTACACTAAAATGTGCGCTACCGTAATCCCAAATTCGGACACCGAGTTTTTGAAATTTCTTTTTCCTTCCAAGAGTTTTTTTTTGTTGTTTTTTTTTGTATTCTTTTTTTGCACTGGATGATATCAACTACTGCGAGATGTGATAGAGAGATTTGTGAGCTAGGGGTTGCACAGAGACCGCAGGGAGGTGTGACTGTGAGGAGCGATTTTGTTTATGGCGTTCTTGAGGACTCTTCTTGCTTTTTTTCTTCTCTGGGGATTACTTATCAGCTACTGTTTCATAATTGAAAAGCAACTATCCATGACACTTTTATCGCGGGAGCTGTCTTTAAGCAGTCGGATCACCCAGCTATCAACCGGGGCCAATCCTTCTTGGAACAAATAGCCATGGTCAGAGAAATAACTAAATATTTTGAACTGAAGGGCTCAATGAGCAAATTTTCGAGGGAAGTAAGTTCATCTATCCCCGTCCACGATGATCAGGTAAGCGCTTCTGTCGGCGCACATATCCCTTAAATGTGAGCCCAATGGCATTACTCTTTGGAAGAGACTGACTCCGGTGGGCAAGTAAAAGCTCAAAGATCCAGAGAGAGTCCAGCATGTGGTCGACCGTGTGAACAAAACGATGTTGCGTCAGCTGTACAACAATTAAACCACGGTCTGCTCATTATCAACATTTCCTGGAAACTATGAAAGAACTCTGTGAGCTGAGAACAGACTTACGAGTGATCTTTATGCAAGAACCCTTGCACGAGCAGAAATAACCCATACACTGTAGGCCCTAGTAAAGAACACACCACATATCGATATGGTATCGTTTGCAGGAAGCGATATCTGGAAAGATTATTTCAAATGACACTCTGCTTTTTGAGCATAAACCCTCAAACAGTCAATTTCACTCGTTTGTGTCTCGAATCTCACCTCCTTCCCCATACTCGGGCAATAATACAGGTATAGCAAAGTTGGGGCAAGTTTCAGCTCTCGTGTGAGCCAAGATCAACTACCGCACTAGGCAGCGTTCAGACTCGACGCGCTGTAGAGCGCAGCAACGCGCGTTGAAGCGCAGCAACTACAACAGTGCTCCAAGGCTATAAGCGCGAATGCAGCCGCAGACGGCCGGCGCCGATCAATTTCCGTCCGCGGAGGCTAGATCAAAGGGCGCCAGCCGATTGCGTCTCAAATCTCGCCTCTTTCCTCATACTCTCTTAATACTCGGACCGGCGCCCATCTGTCGAGCCTTCACGGACGGAAATCGATCGGCGCCGGACGTCTGCGTCTGCGTTCGCGTTTATAGCTTTAGAGCACTGCTGTAATTGCTGTGCATTAACGCGCGTTGCTGCGCTGTACAGCGCGTTGAGTCTGAACGCTGCCTTACTACGACCATTCCCCACACAGCACCACAGATGCCCTCCGAAGTCCGCCGTGGCGTAGAGTCTCAGAAAAGAAGCTTAACGATCGGGTTTCATATACAGAAGATCAAAATGGAGGTTTCAAACTTTCCTGAAACCGTTTCACATTTTCCTCAAGATGAAAGCAACCTGACGAGGCCAAATAGGAGCTTGTATCTGGAACCGGACACACTTCCCGCTTTTCAGTTATACGACCCCTTCGTTGAGAAAGTCAACTGGAAATGTGGTCCGTATGGGATTCTGAGTGGAAAAGTGGAAATCAATGTTTGGAGCAACTCTTTTCAGGATGCGTTGCCCTTCTCCTTTTTTTTGCGAGAGCTTTCTACATTCTTCTTATGCTATAGCACCATCACTACGCCTGAGACTCCTAAATGATTGGAAATTGAGGGAAAAATACACTTATAGAAAGCTCACCTTAAAGGGAGTTTTACTGCAGCGAAGCGGTCCAAACCGAGACATAATATAAAAGGGCTTCCAACACAGGCTCCAAACATTGGGATCACCTGGAGCCAAAAACAATTTGACTGGTCCATAGTTTCTGAAAAGGAGTTAGTTCTATGTACTTACTAGGGAGGTCGTTCAGGACGTGGAGCGCTTTTTGAAAACGGTTTTTTGCATGATGTGGGTCACGTGCATGGAGTACCAAACTGGTGTTCATTTTTCCTGAACGCCTCTGGGAATGCCAAAAATGGAGTGAAAAAGAAGTCCATGGAAACCGACTGTTTTTGAGCCTGAATGGGCTCTAAATCACTCGCAACTTCGGCCAGTTGCTGCCTATAGGGTCCTTATAAAGGTACTGGTATCGATGAGAAAAGTAGTCGCCAATGGGGTCCTACTTGTGGCACGCAGTCCCCAGTTTGACAAGTCTTACACCCACTGGAGTCGCTATGTACATTCGTTTGAGGGACTTGCAGGGCCATTCTGACGCCAGATTGGATTGACGTCAAGAATAAGTGTCAGAATCGTGATCAGGACCATCGATTACCCCTATAGGCAAACTTTCGGCCAAAAAAATTTTTTTGACTTTTTTGAGTTGTGATAGACCGACCATTTGGTCGTCGGTGATGACCGGAGACCCACAACTTTGGAGCTGCGATGACGTAGCGATGACGTGGTGGGCCGCCGGGCAGCCGCATCGCGGATTTGGTGCTCATAAGGTCCATTCATACTTGGCATGGGCATGGGTGGCCGCAGAACAAGTGAAAAACCATCCTGGACATTTGTCGACCCCCGCGACGGCTCGCTCAACGAAGATGTCGTCCTCCCTACCAAGAGGAGAGACTCATCCGATTTCTTCATCAAATGCACCTGGAGGAATGATGACTATTTTGTTCTTTTTTTCGATGGCGTTTATGGTTGTTGCTAGTTTTTTGTTTCCGTACCACTGAATGAGGGTTTCGATAACCAGCAAAAGTACGACTTCAACAAAGTGACTCTTGAGCATAACCCAATGCACAGACTCAAAAAAGTCAAAAAAATTTTTTGGCTGAAAGTTTGCCTATAGGGGTAATCGATGGTCCTGATCACGATTCTGACACTTATTCTTGACGTCAATCCAATCTGGCGTCAGAATGGCCCTGCAAGTCCCTCAAACGAATGTACATAGCGACTCCAGTGGGAGAAGACTTGGCTCCAAATTGGAGATAAATGGCACTAGAGCTGAAAGTAAATGCCATAGTCATGATCAGGGCATCGAATAACATAAGCTCAGCTTTCAGACAAGTTCTTGCTTAATGGTATGTGAAATCGAAATTGCTGAATAGCACCGACTATTTAGGCGCAACTATTTAGGCTATAACTATTTAGGATGTGCCTATAAATGGCAGATATCCGAGTAAAATTCATTAACAGACGTATATGGAAGCGACAACAACGGAAAATAAAAAATGCAAAAGTGGCAAGCGAGGGGGGACATCACCCATACCCCACTGTCTGCTTGAGAATCTGCAACACGCTAATCCAGCATAGCTATCCATTGTTGACACTGACACCACTTCGATTGCTTAAGAGCCCATTCGAATTGGCCGTCGACTCTTAACTACGTGCCACAAGTAAGACCCCATTGACGACCACTTTTCTCATAGATACCAGTACAACCTTTATAAGGACCCTATAGGCAGCAACTGGCCGAACTTGCGAGTGATTTAGAGCCCATTCAGGCTCAATAACAGTCGGTTTCCATGGACTTTTTTTCACTCCATTTTTGGCATTCCCAGAGGCGTTCAGGAAAAATGAACACCAGTTTGGTACTCCATGCACGTAACCCCACGTCATGCAAAAAACCGTTTTCAAAAGAGAGCCCCAGGTCCTGAACGACCTCCCTAGTTAGCTCAAAAGCTCAGCACTTTGACCAAATCTCAAGATGCTAATTCGTACTCTTGGGTCATTTTGGTACAGATCACTGATTGCCTCCAAGGGCAACTAACTTATGTTTTTCGGGTGCATACATCGGATAATAAATGCAATACCCGAATGCCTCACACATAAGCGAGATCTAGGATGTCGTAAGGATTTCTGTCGAACTAGAAACAAAGAGAAGCTAAATATTGTGGAAAGAAAGCACTACCAAGCAGAGATGATCCGTTTCGCCTGTTAACGCAGACGATCCATCATTGTATCGCCAACCCCCAGGCTCTTCAGTGTTGAAGAGAAGGATGTTTTGGCTAGGTTGAAACATTTCTTATGGAACTCAAGGGAAACCCTTTTTCACAAAAGGATTGTCCCATTGGGTCCCTTCTATGAATCCTTCCCATAAATGCCTACCTACTGGCCCACATTCCACCTCTGGATGTTGTCCGAACGTCAAGAAAGAAAGAGAGAAAGAAAGAAAAATAGTACTGAAACAAAGCCTGTAACGTTCCGCAGCTTGACACGACAGAATGGTCCGCGAAATGTCCTCGTGCAGTTGGCATCATAGACGGCATTCGCAGAGAATGTACCACCTTCGTCACTGGGAGCGGCGAAATGAAGAGACTTGAAACGGTGATTATTCCAACGTTCGCAACCACGACTACTTTCACTCTGCAAGACAACGATTCACGAACGGTGCATGTGCACACAGCGTTGCCCTGGATGCCCGTAGTGGTGATTTCCAGTGCTCTTGCCGGAAATTGGTAGCACGTCGAATTCTTCAGATGGGCTTCCACTGCCCGACAAACTCGTCGAAGGCAGTGAACCATTGCTGAGGAGGTCTCTGTTCAGGGTATTTCCAAGGTTTCTTCTTCGCTTTTTTCTCTACTAGGGAGTTACTTTTTAGTCTACCGGTTCACGACTGAGCACCTACTACTCGTAGCACTTGATCGCAGGAACTTTCTCTGAAGGAGTTTCAGTGCAGAGTAGGAATTACTGTACTTTACGGAGTACCTGCAGCCACCTTTTGTCCAGCACCAATGAAATAAGCATACCCTTGTCGGAGAAAGTGATACACAAAAGGATACTGTCCGACTTCATGGACCAGATCTGCCGCACACGTCAATGCAATCATTATATGGCATGGAGATTTCATTCGCCTGAAGTGCTA
This sequence comes from Cooperia oncophora, assembly GCA_036418165.1. NCBI lineage: Eukaryota > Metazoa > Nematoda > Chromadorea > Rhabditida > Trichostrongylidae > Cooperia > Cooperia oncophora. The sequence goes on from MU913063.1 coordinate 33,794, forward strand.
GATGAATTGTCTGCGGTGCTATAATTTCTACGCTTGTTCGACTATCAATAAGCTCATGAACTGCCACAAACTCTCATAAACTTACTTTGCTTTGTACGTTGCTATGATCATAATGGAATTTCCAATGATCCCTATAGTTGAAGCGGTAAAGAAGAAAAACGGCAGCGGGAGCATTACTGGATCGTAGCCCCCGACCATTTTAGGGTGCTGCTGAAAAAATATCTATAAATTCTATAACACATATTGGAATCAATTCACAGTACTGAAATTGATATGTGAATTGCTAAGATGTCCTGGAACACGGTCTTTAGACCACACGACATCGCGTATACGGCAATCTGCATTGCCGTATACGCGATGTCGTGTGGTCTAAAGACCGTGTTCCAGGACATCTGTGTCGTGTGGCAATTGCAAACACCGCGAGCTTGCGATGAAGCGCGTACTCGCGATAAAACCATTGCCTCATTGAACTGGATTACCTTCAGTTTTCAGCCACGTTCTTCACTCTGGTGGGACCTAGGTCGGCATGACCGTTAGATTTTGTTCCAATTGCGTGACTAGATTCATTATATAGCAATTGTAGTGCAGAGAAACTCAGAAAGATTGTGCTCGCGAGTTGACTAAGGTTATGGCGAAACCAGGCAGAAGAAACGATGATATTGCCTTCCTTGCCAGAGGCGGTAGCCTCAGTGGTCGGCAAGGGATATTATGAGGTTTTATTGGACCCTCATTCGAAAGGTTCATCCCAGAGGCAATCGACTGTGTGGCGTCAATTACGGCGACACAGATCACGTGTGAAAATCCGCCGTTCCCGACCAGATAAGGACAGATCTTCTCATATCACTGTTTGCGGTCGCAGAGGACAGTTGATTTTGCTCATTCTCCAGTCTCTATTCCTAATTTCGTTCTCCATTGGAATCATTGTTAAGCGGGAGATGATAAGATATTAATCTGTGCCGTTAAGTCGAAAAATGTTACCAAGGCTTTTTAAACTTCCTTATTTCATTCCTTCAGTTCGTAAATTACAGCTTTTTTTCTTTATGCGAAAATGCCCTTAGTTGTTAGGAATGTGGAAGTCTCATGAAAATCTTCTTGTATTCTCCAACAGCCGCCATGCACGTAAATATGTTGGCAAACCATATATCAGCTGTAATTTAATTATCGTCAGAAAGTCTCAGTTCACCTATTTTTTGGGGTGTAAGGCCTATTTTTATGATTGATTGATGATGATGATCTGCCCGGCGATGGTTTTTCGACTTTCTTTCCGCCTATTTTTATGATCTCCTGTTTGGATGCAAAATAGAGCACTGACATATGCCAAAAGATAAAAATGCAGTCGCTGTGCTTAGAAACTTACACGCGCGGTACGCCTCCGTGCCCATGCTAGCAAAAGCCCCTTCTGGTACTCTAGAAATAAGGTCAACTTTCCAAAGCAGCTACAAGAAGTGGTAGTTGTGCAGTGGTTTTGGGGCGTCAGCAACTACTGGGAATTGCGAGCGTGAAGCGGATAAAGTCAAACCGGGAACGTCCATTAGACGCTTCGGAAAAATCACTAGGAAAGCTAGGAGCGACCTTTCTCACCGCCAACCAAGTCAACCCCCTCCTATGAGATTCTTCCATCGGTATCTTACTCTGCGTAGTGCCAACAAGTGAAAGCTCGTGCAGTTCCCCTCTACCCAGTACACCCTTACGAGCTCGGATTGGCAGCGGTCTTATTCAGACGTTTTTCTGCCTTTTGTTCCTTTATTGAGTCACTACCATGTTATCATTTGTAGTTGAGCCCCTATGGCCACCACTTGTTTTGGAGGGATGTGCCTTCAATAAGTTCATATTATTTGAAAAAAACAAAACTTGTTTTCTAATGAAGAAGAGAAGACCAGAGACAGACAATAGCTGAGAAAAAAGCATGAAGAAAGTAAGCCAGTTCAAACTCCGTGAACAAACGGGCTTGAATATCGCTCGCAGTAA